>LPNX010318977.1:286643-301219 GCA_001517045.1 Pseudotsuga menziesii | reverse complement strand
GATATATGAGCCTTATGATTGCCTGTACTAGTACTTTGAACCAATGACAGAATGGCATAGGTTTCAAAACTTGAAACTTTGGACAGGTTGTTGTCCACTATTGTGAAATCTTCATCCCTGATGAAAGTAGAGAAGGATTAGAGAATATTGGAAATATTAGGAAGGTCGTCCATGGAAAAAAAGAAAAATGCTTTTGGTTATTTGCTGGCATGTATTTCAGAAGCTAATTCTCAGACTTAAAATCCAAAGGGTTAATTGTCGTGAATATCTTGAACATAAACTATATTATTGGAGTGACACTCATCCTTTGAATGTCATTGGGTTTTGGCTAAGGAATCACCATTATTGTTTTGAAAGGTTATCTTTGGATTGGTTGTTGTCCATTGTTCCATTGTTCTATATGTTTTTTACAAAATATGAATATTTTATGTATTTTTTAGTCAGCCGGTTTTTTACCCGGTTTTTTGCCGGTTCCGGTCCGGTTCACATTTTGGGCTTCGCCGGTTCGATGACCGGTCCGGTTCTGATAACATTGGTCCCCATATGCTCTTGTGAACACTGTAGGCCTTTGGCTGGAACAGTGGGACAATAAAAAAGAGATTAAAGTGACTAGTAATTAGCCTCATCTTACAATTCATCCCCAAGCGAAAATCAAGCACTTTTTCGATATTGTTAAGAAGTGGGCAAAGTCTTCAAGTGAAGCAGGAACAACTAGAAAGTGACCATGGGGCCCCATTAGGCTACATCATTGTTGGTGTAGTGTTGAACACAACCCCACGACTCCATCTAGCCAACATGTCACTGTGAGAACCACTTCTAAGCAAATCCAGACATATTCCTCATACCCTTTGGGTATATTTGGAATTCCATTTCCCCTAATAATCCAGACCATTACCACATTAATAAAATTGATCAACAATTAACCCACTCCCTAATCTACGCATTTTATTATCTTAAAATTTACCAATCGAGACAACTGCAATACTTCTTTGAGACCACAGCAGCAGCCTTATACACATGCACTCTTTTCATTGGCACTAGTCTTTATCATTTTCATGTTTAAATTAATTTCTACAAATGTCATGAATGGTGTTGCATTTTGAAGTTGTTGATTTAAATTTCATATTGCAGTAACCTGTTGTTTAATTTTAAATTATTTTATGTTAACTCCTAGAACATTTTTTTTCCCTTTCATAGATTAACAACCTTAGATTATTTTTATAGGGACCACCCCCCTTGGCTTCACTAGGAGAAATCCTAGACGGAAGAGTCAAGATCAAGTGATAGCACTTAACTCTTACTTACCCCCAAGGTCGCACCCAGTGGGTTGAAGATTTCTACCACATGACTCGAGGTGCAAATTAGACGGCAACAGATACATGCAATACTTTATGATGGTTATGCTAAAGGGTGATATGTATATATGCCATTTACTTTTACTTTATGTTTTGTTATGTTCTTGTGCTATGAAGATAAATTATGCAAAGAGTCAGATTGTGATCACTTGTTGTAGGATAGGACCTTGTACTTAGTTGCTTATCAATACTTGTCATAATTAAGTGTTTTTCATCCATTATAGGCTTTGTATGTGATCATTGCATCAGTTTGTATCATGGTCAATGTTTGACCAAGTTTGACTTTTGACTTGGTCAAACCCAAGTTTGACCTGGTCAAAGGGACCAACTAGCAAAATGGGGTCCACGCAATCATCATTGCTCATGTTTCCGGCTTTGGAGGCCAACTAGACCCTCCAAATGTGATTTCCAACATTATTGGATTAATAAGCTAACTACGGAATTATTTTCCTAAGTTCAGCGTTTTAGCCTGAGTTTTAATCTAATTATCTGGAGCAGATTTAAAGTCATATTGCAGATTGGAATTTGACAGAAATTTGACTCACGCTATGTTTTGAGGGTCAATAAATCCATCCGTGACATTAGATTTCCAATTTGACCAAAGGAAGATAAAGGTCCAACTAATAAGGAATTATTAAAATGGTTTCCTAAGGTTCAATTTAAAAAATGACTATGGTTTATTATGTATGGTAGTGGGATTGCAGAAATGCAAAGTAATGACTTGGGTAACCTTAGATTACTCCTCTCATCACTTTTTGATCATATCCCTAGCATCACAACATATTTTCACTTGGTTTCTAGTATGGCACACCAAGGGGGGTGCACTCTCTCTATGGGAGCGCACTTGGTCAATTAAAGCACACCTTAAGTGATGGGGGTGAAGTAAAAGATTGAAAGGACCACCAAGGGGATCCCCTAGGGGGTCCAACATTGTAACACATGAAATAACTTAGCAATCTAATCAACCAAATGGGCTCAATGAAGCAATTTGCCCCCCTCAAGCTTGGTAGTCATTTCCAACATTTTGTAAATTTGAAAATGAAAAAATTCTCATACGTTGATCTATTGTATCCATGTTTTAATCCCAACCATTCATACTTTGGGTTATGGATCTTGCTCATCACTTCTCTATAAAAGAAAGTGAGCCACCATTTATAAAGAACTTTTGGTTCTTTTCAGCAGCAATAAAAATCAGATTTTTGGGTGCTTCATTTCTCTTGGTTCTGAGTGTGCTATCTATGAAATTTTTCTCTTTCCATCGTCTACAATTAACTGGATCTCAGTGCTAACGGTTTGGAGATATTTTATTGTTTGTTTCATACAAGAGAAGAGGACCAAGTTCACCCCAAGCGCCCTAGTCATCTCAATTAAAGGGGGTTTTTATTTATGAAATTGGTTTAGCTAGTTCTCATAATTTTCTTGCCTCCCCTCTTTGCTACGTGCATGTTTATTTCAGTTTGTGGTGTTGAGTTGGTTTAGCATCGTGTTTTATCACTTGTTAATCCTGATCTTTGCACTGCAGGTTGAAGATTTGTGGAAACCAAGTGCGCCCCATCTGATATAAGAAGTTTTTCGATCTAAGATTTAGATGGATTGTTGCTAGGAAGGGGTGGGTGACTTCATCAACCGCCAGAAACGGGTAAGTGCTTCGCTCAACTTTCTCAACTCTGTTGAAATTCCACTAGTCACTCAAATTTCACTATAATCTCCTCGTTTGTGTTTGCATGTGGGGAGAGGGGGGTTTAACAATATATGTATAGTTGTAGCTTTTGATGTCTTCTTGGGGTATATTGTTGAAAATTTGTAGTTTACGACTTCAAGTTGCCCTTAGAATAGGCACTAGTCTATAGAAGTGATTTCCATCCATTTGGTACTTGTTTTTCCCTTTGTATGCTTGTTTTAGCTTGATGTCATGTAGGTTTCAGATCTGAATTTTCTATGACAACAAGCCCCTTGTGTGTTAATACCATTTCTAATTCACAACCAACTCCTAAATTTTAACATTACCTAAATATTTGAGCTTGTAAACGCTAAATCACTTTGCTTTTCACCTGTCTTAGGAGCTAGCATTTTACTTCTTAACACCAAGCAAATAAGGCATTTATTTTCCTATTCTCCTAGACTTTATCTTAGGGATGTCCTGATTTCCTGTCTGGTTAAACTCTTGTGGCAGCCATATCAACCTAAGTCTAGTAATACTAGTGTGCCTTACATTTTACTCAAGTAACCAATGCATATCTTCTTCATCCCTTGTGTGTTACTTATGTATCTATAGTTTTCTATTTTCCTTTTTGTTGATCTTTAGTTAAACCACTAAGCAAGACCTCCACGGGGCACCATTTATTTCCTTGCTTAATCTCCAAGGTGCCCTAGTCCCTTCCAAATCAGTCCTGCAACTATCGTGAGAAAGTTGGTTCCACTAGCAAGTATCAGAGAAAGTTGGACTGGGGACACCTCCCTTGGGTAGTCTGGGTCTATCTTTAACAGATCCAGGAAGCCTAAAGAGAGGGGACCATTCCCAACGCAACACTTTGGGGCAAAGTCCCAACGTTCCACCAGTCTAACAGTCGTTACTCTATGCCAACACAGAGACCGCCACATCGTGTGACAACAGGACATACACCAAGTCATTCAAACCTGGGAACTCCAACTTGTACGAGGGTCATAAAAAATTTAATGAGTCTTGAGGGTCATAATATAGGGTCATAAATTACAATAAATGTAATTTCTAAGTTTTTCAAGTTCTAACCAAAGTCACCTGGTTCGAGTTCGTGTTCGAATTCGATAAAAAATTGCCTGAAAAAATTAATGGATAAAATTCGCCATTAAATTCGATATATATATATATATATATTTAAAATATCTAATTATAATATCTTTATAATACTTAAATTTAAATTAATTATTTAATATAAATATTAACTAATATTATATTTTTATTAACAAATATCAATTTAATTGTTAAAATATTTAATGGCAAAGCTTATATTTAATTATTTAACAGAGAGATTAAAAAACCCAAAATAAAAAAAAATAAAAAAAATTTAATGACAAAGCTTATATTGAATTATTTAACAGAAAAAACTTAATGACAAAGCTTATATTTATATATTTATCAATTTTTAAAAATCTAATAACTAAAATAAATCTATATAAAAAACAATCATCATCATAATATTATAAAAAATTCAAGCCATTTTAAAATAAGAAAACAATGAATACGAATTTATTTATTTGCCGGCCAACACCGCGACTGCTACTAATCCTATAATTTTAGTCGAGACTCGGTGTGACTTTCCACTGTAGTCAGGAGTAAATGTTGCCTTAAGTTTCAACCACAAAACCCTCGGCCCTCTGCGACCCACTAAAAGACGACAACCTCCACAATTCTGAATTCAGTCTTCACTCACGGATCACGGATGAGAATCAACAACTTTATTTGGTCACTTCACTCGTGGAATAGATGGCTTCACTCGCAAAATACACGACGCAGAGGTAGTTTTTGAAGGGAATAGGGTTTAGCCAAGTGATTAAAATCGCCGGTTTTAATCGATTTAGTTCACTTCCCTCAAAAATCCGTCAATTTTCGATTTCCAAGGCGAAAAATCGCCGAATGCGGTGACTTAGGTTCTAACCTATTGCATTTCTTTGAGTGTATGTTATCAAATACACTCCAATTGCACTCACATCCCAAAGCACTACAGGTTTGGTTGAGGACTCGGATGGTAAATTTTCGTAAATTTGATCCTTGCACTATAGTTTCGCCACCAAACATATACAACAAATAAGAAAGGGAATCGTTAAAATTCCATACCCTAGGTGACTGATGTCCTATGCCTCTTTAGTAAAGAAATCAGATCTGAAATTTACTCAACAACATAATTAAAAAGTTTAAGCATGCATCAATCACACTAATGAATCAAAAATAAAAACAGCAGAAACACATACACAAAAAATCTATCCTTAAAATCAGTTTATCATTAATGCTTCAAAACTTACAAGGACACCTAAAAATGAGGTTTCTCTGCCCACCGAAAGAGAAAAACTACAAACAAATCTACAATCTTACTGCCCTTGGCCTTCCTGTACGACTGTACGGCATATACAGTCATCTCTGTACGATTGTGTTGTCCGCCGATTGCACACCAGCAGCAGAAATCTTCCGAAAGCTGTCTCCTCACTTGAGAAAGTGGGAGAGGTGTGACCTTGGGGGCAAGCACAGAGCTAGGTACTGTCACCTACTCCTAGCTCCTCCGTTTAGGCTAACTCCTAACGAAGCCAAGGGGGGTGATCCCTAACAAAGAGTTTTCTATGGCTCAATGTTTAAGTTAATTTTTAGCTGTTTCAGATGCGAATGGGTGTTGTTTAGGAGTTATTGTGATTTAAGATGATTAATGTGATGAATTTAACACGAGACAAAGCAATCCACGTTGCTATCACCGGAATTGAAATATAGACAAATATTTGAGAGCTTCACGAAATAGATAAAGCATTCACAGATATGATTTATAATCAAACATTCGATGGACAAATGGCCCAGATTATCAACAATGCTAAAAGATGGGACCAGTGCCTATGGAGTCAACTTATCAGAGATGCTTTGAGTGTAAACATGTGAATCCCAAAAAGATGCCAGTGAATGTTAGGTTTTGCAAGTGCTCTTGGTAAGTTTTAAGAGTTTTTTGTTTGTGATCTTCACTTATGGTGGCTGGATGTCCTAACCGGTAATACCTTCAGTGGCTCCGTTCGAAGACATGATGGACTTGTCTGGGGTCAAAGGTAAATGTTCAATAACTTAACTACCAGTGCCCAGATTAGGTAGCCCGGCGCCCACACTTGGAATTTGCCCACATGCCTCGGTATTTATCGAACAACGCCGTTGCGTTGGTTATGGGGAAAAGTTTTAGTTAAGTTCCTCTCGTGGGGTTTAAAGATCCAATGCCGTTTCTGGGTATTCCGATCGAAGATCGGTCAGAGCATACTCTGGCAAAGGGGGAAGGGGGTTAATTAATTAAAGGGATGTGAGTTGCGAATTTTATTAAGTTAATTAATTAAAACTCTCCGACAGAGAGCGCTCTTGACCTCGTCTTATGACAGTGGTTCAAGAGACTTAGTTAATCTATATGCTTGATGCAAGGATATGCAGTGGGAATGCTCTCCGATAGAGAGTGCTCTTGACTTGGATTACAGCAAGTTCAAGAAACTTTCAAGATTAATTGATTAACTTATTAAACAATGAAAAGACAACTCTCCGATAGAGAGCACTCTTGATCTACCTTATGGTGTGATTCAAGAGATTTGCACAGTTGATTTACTTAGAATGGTAGACAATTTAAAACAGAGTAATCAACTTAATTAATGATCTAGAAGTGATGAATCAACAATTAGTGATCTAAGCATGAGATATAATCAATGATGAAAACAAGCACTAATCTAAG
Source organism: Pseudotsuga menziesii (assembly GCA_001517045.1). Lineage (NCBI taxonomy): Eukaryota > Viridiplantae > Streptophyta > Pinopsida > Pinales > Pinaceae > Pseudotsuga > Pseudotsuga menziesii. Next base: position 294,426 of record LPNX010318977.1, on the reverse strand, counting down.
CATACACACAACACAAGCCTCCCCAAATGGGGGAGGATGAGAGTGGGGACTTAAAAACCCCACTCAAACACAATATTTTTTATTGAACTTTATACAAAGTGCCTTAAGGATTTTAATCCTTGAAAAGACTTTTCAAATGAAAGCAAAATCACTCTACTTAATATTAAGACTTGTGTAAAAAATGAGAGTACTTTTACTTTTAACTTTTCTCAAAACTTTTCAAAAAAAAGGGAAGAGGAAGTTTGAAAGAGAGAGAAAGAGCAAAGCGAAAAGAGGGCTGAAACAAAGGAAGATGAGGGAAAGAAGGCAAGAAAACGAAAGGAGGATCAAAACCAAAGAAGGAGAAAAAAGGGGCAGCCAACTATGAAGCTAAAGGAAAACAAAAATTTAAGAAAACGGGACAGCGAAAGAGAAAACAAATGGCTGTCATAAAAAATGAAAAACAGGACAGCGAACAAAAAGTGGACAAAAAGGCCACAAACAAGGTTGAAGAGGGCCCAAAAACTAGGGCAAAAAAGAAAGAAAACTAGGGCATGCTAGGGCTGTCCAAAATGGAGAAAAGGGGGCTGTAAAATAGTAAAAAAAAGGGCAGCGAACAGTCAAAAGAGGGCTGTCCACAAGGAGGAAAAAGAGGGCTGTCCAAAGCATGAAAAAATGGGTGAAAACTAGGTAAAACGAGGGCTGTTCAAAGAGAAGAAAGAGTGCTGCAAAGCTGAGTGAAAAGAGGGCAGCAATGAAGGAACGATAAGAAGGGGAAAGATCAAGAAAGGAGGAAAAGACTAGCAAGCAAGAAAAACAAGGGGATCAAGAAGCAAAGGGAGAACTAGAAGAGGGAAGTTCAGTAACCAAGAAAGTATTTGAAACTATGGATGGAACCCAAGAGAGAGAGCTAGACTCCCAGTTTTCTTTTTTCTATTTTGAAGAAGAAGATCTTTGTAGGTCCTGCAATGAAAGTGTTAGATTAAAAAGGTTGCTTGAAGCCTGGGATAGAAGCAGCTGAGCTCACACCCTTCTTCAACCTGTGAAGCCTGAAAACACACTACAACTCAACACAAAACGTGAGATCAAAATACATGCTAGTATGCTAAGAAAATTGAATCATGATCAACATTACATATATACTAATTACTCATGTCCATCAAAATACTAATCTACTTCGCATAAACAATCAAGTTGAACTACAAATGATTGTTCTACTGTGCCAACAATGGCCCTCTTGAGCTAACAAATAAACAATTTAATCTCACATAAGCATTAAAGAAAATAGGGGTTAGAGACAATATCACCTCAACCAATTGCAAAAAACTACCACATCCAAGAGCTCATGGACCTCCAAAGTCTGATCTTTATTAACAAATTAAAGCAAATGCTTGATACAATTTCTCAGAGTAACTCTACTACAAAAGTCCATCCAAATAGAGCTGAAAGAGCCTCTTTTTAACAAATGAGAGAGTGTTAAAACCCTAAAACCAAAAAACCAACCCTAACCAGCTTGGCCACCTAACAAAGAACCCAGACCTAAACTGGAGAACCGGGAGTGAGGGGAGGCCTCCACCCAGGCAAGGCGCCCCCACTCCAAACCTGTGCACTGAAAACAAGCCAAGGATGAGGCCACATGTGTGAGTCTGGATATAGGTAAGCTCATCCTTTAGGTCTAGCAAGAGCCTGAGCTAGGTTTGGGAAGCCCACTGATGGTGTAAGCTTCAGTCTTTACCTCGATCAAATCACCGGACCAATGAGAGCTCTCCATCTCATCTTTAGCTCGAGATGACATGTCTGATAACTGATAATAAATTAATTGCTCTCTTAATGATGACTGAAGCTGAGTTATGATAACTCCAATCATCATAAGTGTTCCATGAGATGTCATTTAGCCTTTTATTTTATTAAATTTGGATTAATTTGGAGAGTTTTAGTTTTCTCCAAAATAATCATTTTTTTTTAATAAAAATCATTTTTTTACTAAAAATCATTTTTTACTCAAAACTGACGTTTTTGAGTAAAAAGGCATTATGTGTCCGATTGCTGATCTGAAATTTGGTTCTGACTGGCTGGCTGATCAAGAATGATTTTTGGCTTAAGGTTAGAGCCTTCAATCACTGAATTCTGAGTCCGGATCATGAACGGGTTTTTTCCATTTAATTTATGGAAAAATTAACCCAAAAAACTTAGGAAAATTAATTAAAAATTAAAAAATAATTTTTCACTGTTCGAAAAAGATTTTTTCGAAAATTTTTTATGTGTCCAGCTGACTTAGGACATAATCGTGATCTATCTAAATAATGTCTAGTAGGATTATAACACTCAGTTGGGCTCTAATAACCCCCCAAGGCCCAGAATTCAACATCGGGCATTCCAGCTTTGGAGGAAGCGGGAGAAAACCTCGTCAATTATTCTCGGCTGAAAGCAAAGCATAATTGTCAGGGGCAAAAAACTCCCTGGAATACCCTATTTGAGATTCTACGTCTCAGGAGACCGAACCACTCAAAAATATCCTACTAGCACATTTTATTACAAACCCCGCGGGGCCATGGTCAAAATTATTCAAATAAAAAAGTGACTAGCCAATATTGGCTAGACAAGTAGATGGATCAACTGATACACTGGAATCAGACTTTGAACAAGTCTGTCAACTGGCGGCTCCTCAGGTAACCCAACTTATGGTACAAAAGGTTGGATAACATCTGGCTCCAACTGCAAGATGTGTGCTCGATCTTGTCTCTTATGCAAGGAGAGCATACGAGAACCCCAGAATCTCTAGTTTCCATATCCTATAAAAACATCTCAACTTGACAAGAAAACCTTAGTAGCACAAGTTTTATGAAAGAGAGCCAATGATCCAAAAGTTGCTTTATTCAAAGAAAAAACTTCACTGAAAAATTTATTTATTTCTAAGTACATAAAGAAAATGCTAAAGTAAACGCTCACTTTAAGGAGCCTATTTTCCTACTCTAATCATGATACAAAAAAGGTTAGGTGTAATCATAAATCCAGTGTAGCCACCTAAGCATTTTATTAATGTAAAAAGGTTTTGCCTTGTCTTTGGTTACCAGCCAAAGTAAGGGCACAATTTCCAGAAAATGCAAACCTGCGTGGTGATCCAGAATGGGCGGGTCGGATGGGGAATCATAGGCATGAATAATGTCGTCAAACATCTTCCCACACTGGTAGATGCTCACGCAGGCTGCTTCTATCCATGACTGGATAGTGCTGATATACAAATCGAGATAATGCGGTAGGTCGACTACTCCATCATGCTGATCATTAAGGCTTATCAAATAATGACTCATTGTATAAGCCCCAAGGTGCTCCAAAACATAAGGAACATCTATATGTGAAGATGATGGCTGAGAAAAAACTTCAACTAGTTGTATACCATCTGATTCTTCACCGCACTGCTTTTTCAAATCCTTATTACCGATCCTTAGATACAATTCTGACTGATCATATGAAAATCTGACTATTCTTCCTTACAACTTTTATAAGTCTCAGAATAACAACTCCCCTTGCTAGACATATCATAGATGAGATTCTCAAAACTATTTTCAAAAATATCATAAGTTGGATTTTCAATAAAAGTCCAATAATCAGCATTGCCATCTATGTCGAATATGAGAGATGCCTCATCACTGGTATCAAGTCCCTGGCTACACTTCTCATTCTGCTCAAAACAATCTTCTTCAAAAAGCTGGGTTTCAAAGATATCACAAGGGACCCAACTTTCCAAATATTTGTCATCCGGTAGAGAGCATGGAGGACTCTCATCACATGAAACTTCTAAGATTGGATTTTCAATTAAAGTCTCGTAGTTGTCATCCATCTCAGAAGAAAGGGGTTCTTCCTCACTTGTATCAAATTCCTGGCTATATCCCTCCTCATGATCATAGTCATCTTCTTCAGAAAAAAGGTCACAAGGTAGAAAACCTTCCAAACTATCATCATTATGCTCATTAGTAGGATTAGTGCTAAAGTTTTCAATGAGGTTATCCAATTGTTGACTAAAATATTCGACTTGACACTGGGTTTCTGCGATGACAGGATGAAGCTGTCCAACTGCGTTAATGTACTTAGGCTCTCTTGAATACTGTTTTGCCTCTCTCCAACTTTCTCCAGAAATATCATGCATGTCATCTACATAGTTTATGTACTCAGGCTCGCTTGATGATGCTTTAGGACCACAACCCTCTGGAAAACCATGCTCCTGAATATAGCATGCATAATAGAAGGAAGATTCTTCATGAAGGTCTTCACATGCCCTACAAAATGGCGTGTAAGTTTCGACCATGTTAGCAGCCTCTAACTGATGAGGAGACCTCTATTCATGGCTGGGATTTCTTCTTTGCCATGTTGGTTTTGCAGGGAAGGTTCTAGGAGGTGGTGGAGGTTGAGTTATTTCCATTGTAATCACCCTATTTTGAATCTCCTTCAATTGTACTAAGTGTTTCTGTTCTGCTTCCTCCATATTTTTCTTCATCTCCCTTTTCATTTCAATCATTTGTTTTTCGTAGGCATCCTTCATAGCTGCTAAAGGATCCTTGTCTTTAGGTTCACTAATTTTCAAAGGAATTGAAGACCTTGAATAACCCTGGAGGTTAGATTCACCAGATGACTGCATATTCTTATCAATTTTAATGGCCAAATTCTGAGCCTGAAGTAATGTGGTCGGCTCCTTGTCTCTAATCTGGTACTGGATCTTGCCACCTAATGCTTCAATGTAATAATCCAAAGTGGAAGCTATAGGAGGAGCATAAGTAGCAGGGATGGAATTTGATAACTCTGTGAACCTATCGTTGAATTCATCCATGGTTTCCGTATCAGACTTCTTCATACTAGTCAAGGCTGCCACTAGATGTCTAGGCTCCTTTTTGCTGCCAAACTTTCCAAGGAAAGCAATCTTGAAGTCTGCTAAGGTGGCGAAAGAATTGTCTGGCAAATTATCGTACCAGTTGCCAGCCTTGCCATCCAAAGACAAGGCAAACAAGGTCATGTAAACATCTTCATGCCTATCAGTACCCCTGACATGGGCACCACAGTGTCTAGTGAAATTCCTGATATGCTGCTCAGCAGAGAGGGAGGCATCAGTGCCATTATATGTCGTAAGCTTATCGATAGCCTTGTCAGGGATATCATGAGGATGACCTGCTATCTGAGCAAAGTTAAGTTGAGTAAAAAACTCACCCATTGGATTAAGGAAACAGTTATTATTTTGCAAATTTTCTAAATTTTCTGGAAATAAAAGATGGATGTCTGAAACAGACTTAGATCCAAGTTCTGCAAGGATCCTACGAAGATAGTTTGTTTAATCTCCTCCTTAAGACCTTTTCGGGGTCAGGGATGAAATCGACCAAACCTACAGAGTTTATTCTAGTAGAATACCTTGAGGTGTTAACTGACAGTGGAGTCGCCAGGTGGACTTAAGTCTAATTTCAGAGAGTGATTGGACTAAAAAATCTACCAAAAAGGATAAAAAGGTAACAAACTAAAAGAAACAAAGGTCGTCCAGGAACAAAAAGATTTGTCCCCGGCAACGGCGCCAAAAGATGTTGTCCGCCGATTGCACACCAGCAGCAGAAATCTTCCGAAAGCTGTCTCCTCACTTGAGAAAGTGGGAGAGGTGTGACCTTGGGGGCAAGCACAGAGCTAGGTACTGTCACCTACTCCTAGCTCCTCCATTTAGGCTAACTCCTAACGAAGCCAAGGGGGGTGGTCCCTAACAAGGAGTTTTCTATGGCTCAATGTTTAAGTTAATTTTTAGATGTTTCAGATGCGCATGGGTGTTGTTTAGGAGTTATTGTGATTTAAGATGATTAATGTGATGAATTTAACACGAGACAAAGTAATCCACGTTGCTATCAACGGAATTGAAATATAGACAAATATTTGAGAGCTTCACGAAATAGATAAAGCATTCACAGATATGATTTATAACCAAACATTCGATGGACAAATGGCCCAGATTATCAACAATGCTAAAAGATGGGACCAGTGCCTATGGAGTCAACTTATCAAAGATGCTTTGAGTGTAAACATGTGAATCCCAAAAAGATGCCAGTGAATGTTAGGTTTTGCAAGTGCTCTTGGTAAGTTTTAAGAGTTTTTTGTTTGTGATCTTCACTTATGGTGGCTGGATGTCCTAACCGGTAATACCTTCAGTGGCTCCATTCGAAGACATGACGGACCTATCTGGGGTCAAAGGTAAGTGTTCAATAACTTAACTACCAGTGCCCAGATTAGGTAGCCCGGCGCCCACACTTGGAATTTGCCCACATGCCTCGGTATTTATCGAACAACGCCGTTGCGTTGGTTATGGGGAAAAGCTTTAGTTAAGTTCCTCTCGTGGGGTTTAAAGATCCAATGCCGTTTCTGGGTATTCTGATCGAAGATCGGTCAGAGCATACTCTGGCAAAGGGGGAAGGGAGTTAATTAATTAAAGGGATGTGAGTTGCGAATTTTATTAAGTTAATTAATTAAAACTCTCCGACAGAGAGCGCTCTTGACCTCGTCTTATGACAGTGGTTCAAGAAACTTAGTTAATCTATATGCTTGGTGCAAGGATATGCAGTGGGAATGCTCTCCGATAGAGAGTGCTCTCGACTTCGATTACAGCAAGTTCAAGAGACTTTCAAGATTAATTGATTAACTTATTAAACAATGAAAAGACAACTCTCCGATAGAGAGCACTCTTGATCTACCTTATGGTGTGATTCAAGAGATTTGCACAGTTGATTTACTTAGAATGGTAGACAATTTAAAACAGAGTAATCAACTTAATTAATGATCTAGAAGTGATGAATCAACAATTAGTGATCTAAGCATGAGATATAATCAATGATGAAAACAAGCACTAATCTAAGCATACACACAACACAAGCCTCCCCAAATGGGGGAGGATGAGAGTGGGGACTTAAAAACCCCACTCAAACACAATATTTTTTATTAAACTTTATACAAAGTGCCTTAAGGATTTTAATCCTTGAAAGGACTTTTCAAATGAAAGCAAAATCACTCTACTTAATATTAGGACTTGTGTAAAAAAGGAGAGTACTTTTACTTTTACTTTTAACTTTTCTCAAAACTTCTCAAAAAAAAGGGAAGAGGAAGTTTGAAAGAGAGAGAAAGAGCAAAGCGAAAAGAGGGCTGAAACAAAGGAAGATGAGGGAAAGAAGGCAAGAAAACGAAAGGAGGATCAAAACCAAAGAAGGAGAAAAAAGGGGCAGCCAACTATGAAGCTAAAGGAAGACAAAAATTTAAGAAAACGGGACAGCGAAAGAGAAAACAAATGGCTGTCATAAAAAATGAAAAACAGGACAGCGAACAAAAAGTGGACAAAAAGGCCACAATCAAGGTTGAAGAGGGCCCAAAAACTAGGGCAAAAAGGGGGCAAAAAGAAAGGAAAACTAGGGCATGCTAGGGCTGTCCAAAATGGAGAAAATGGGGCTGTAAAATAGTAAAAAAAAGGCAGTGAACAGTCAAAAGAGGGCTTTCCACAAGGAGGAAAAAGAGAGATGTCCAAAGCATGAAAAAATGGGTGAAAACTAGGTAAAACGAGGGCTGTCCAAAGAGAAGAAAGAGGGCTGCAAAGCTGAGTGAAAAGAGGGCAGCAATGAAGGAACGATAAGAAGGGGAAAGACGAAGAAAGGAGGAAAAGACTGGCAAGCAAGAAAAACAAGGGGATCAAGAAGCAAAGGGAGAACTAGAAGAGGGAAGTTCAGTAACCAAGAAAGTATTTGAAATTATGGATGGAACCCAAGAGAGAGAGCTAGACTCCCAGCTTTCTTTTTTC
>LPNX010318977.1:261102-286170 GCA_001517045.1 Pseudotsuga menziesii | reverse complement strand
CACTCCAAACCTGTGCACTGAAAACAAGCCAAGGATGAGGCCACATGTGTGAGTCTGGATATAGGTAAGCTCATCCTTTAGGTCTGGCAGGAGCCTGAGCTAGATTTGGGAAGCCCACTGATGGTGTAAGCTTCAGTCTTTACCTCGATCAAATCACCGGACCAATGAGAGCTCTCCATCTCATCTTTAGCTGGAGATGACATGTCTGATAACTGATAATAAATTAATTGCTCTCTTAATGATGACTGAAGCTGAGTTATGATTACTCCAATCATCATAAGTGTTCCATGAGATGTCATTTAGCCTTTTATTTTATTAAATTTGGATTAATTTGGAGAGTTTTAGTTTTCTCCAAAATAATCATTTTTTTTTTAATAAAAATCATTTTTTTACTAAAAATCATTTTTTACTCAAAACTGGCGTTTTTGAGTAAAAAGGCATTATGTGTCCGATTGCTGATCTGAAAGTTGGTTCTGACTGGCTGGCTGATCAAGAATGATTTTTGGCTTAAGGTTAGAGCCTTCAATCACTGAATTCTGAGTCCGGACCATGAACGGGTTTTTTCCATTTAATTTATGGAAAAATTAACCCAAAAAACTTAGAAAAAATAATTTTTCACTGTTCGAAAAAGATTTTTTTCGAAATTTTTTTATGTGTCCAAATGACTTAGGACATAACCGTGATCTATCTAAATAATGTCTAGTAGGATTATAACACTCAGTTGGGCTCTAATAACCCCCCAAGGCCCAGAATTCAACATCGGGCATTCCAGCTTTGGAGGAAGCGGGAGAAAACCTCGTCAATTATACTCGGCTGAAGGAAAAGCATAATTGTCAGGGGCAAAAAACTCCCTGGAATACCCTATTTGAGATTCTACGTCTCAGGAGACCGAACCACTCAAAAATATCCTACTAGCACATTTTATTACAAACCCCGCGGGGCCATGGTCAAAATTATTCAAATAAAAAAGTGACTAGCCAATATTGGCTAGACAAGTAGATGGATCAACTGATACACTGGAATCAGACTTTGAACAAGTCTGTCAACTGTCGGCTCCTCAGGTAACCCAACTTATGGTACAAAAGGTTGGATAACAGACTGTACAGAATCGCTGCTAGGACTGACTTCTTTGATCTGTTGATCCTGCAAATCGATTTCTTCACTATTTCCCTACTTTAACCTCTTGCTTAGCGTCTTTCTTCACACTTAGATAAAATTGTCATCGTGAAGAATGAATGTGTCTTTAGCCTCTACTTTGACTTCCCTTTATACTTTAGTTGTGACTTTAATCTCTTAGTGAGATCTATGGTTGAGATAGTCTAAATCACTATTGCATTAAAAATGCACTTTATTAGACTCAACAACAAAATATAAGACTTTTACTTTATTAGTAAAGTGAATTACAAGATTAACTTGGACAACTTCATCCATGTTTGACACCTAACTTATCTGAGAGTTCCTATCCAAGCTACAAAACATCAACACTCCCTCTTAACGAGGAAGGAATTTTGCACCAATCCAAATTTGTTTATGAATGCTTCAAACTTCCCTTTTGCTAAGGGCTTGGTTAGAATATCAGCAACCTGTTAATTTGTGGGTACATACTAAAGCTTCATTGCTCCCTTCTAAATCTTGTCTTGAATGAAGTGATACATGATGTATATGTGCTTGGATCTGTCATGAAAAAATAGATTCTCGGAGAGTTTGATACAACTCTAATTATCACAATAAATCACTGTGGGATCCAATTCCTAATCAAATAAACCTGCTATCAACCTATGAAGCTAAATGGCTTCACAACTAGTTATAGTCGTTGCCATGTACTCTACCTCTGTTGAACTGAGTGCCACGAAAGTCTACTTTTAGTTGAACCAAGATATCATTGCTAATCTCGAAACTTCTACCAAAGGTTCATTAATTGAGCACACTTCTTCCACTCCTACCCAAAAGGACTCTGTCGCAATTACTAGTATGGTCGAACTAGAACATTATAAAATGACCAATAATCATCTATATTTCGAGGTTAAGAAGTAGAATATTCTTAGGGAATTAACCAAACAGGAGAATAGTCGCTTCACAACTCAAATTGAGAGATTAACAAGTGACAACAAAGAACAAAATAAAGAAATCTATCGCCTAAAAGATCAAAATCGAAGGTTGGAAAGAGCTAATGAAAAATTTAAAAAACTATTATCTGATAAGGATGAAGAAATGTCACATTTAAAAAGTTACAATCAAAATCTTGAAGACAATATCAAAAAGTCAAAGAATGACGAGGAATCATCTTATAGAAGCAATGACGATTTAGAAGAAGAAATAAAGTGTATAAGAAATCTCATCATGGACAAAGATAATGAATTGGCGCAAGTTTAGACGAAGTTAGAAAGTCAATAATCAGAGATATATCGACATCAACAACACATGAAAGAACTCCAGTAGAAATATGAGGACACAAAAAAGGCGCACAAGTTGGAAATTACGAAAATCAATAATACGTTATCAAGCAATACTGAAGAAGTATTTCGACTGACAAACCATAACAAAATTCTAGTTACAAAAATAAATAAAAAATAAAAAAGTATTCGAAAGTCGGAAAGAGTTAATGAAGATGTTGAAGGGAAAATATATGAAAAGCGGGAAGAAAATCATTGCCTGAGAAATCTTAATCAAGAGCTAGAGGAACAAATTAAAAAGCTAAAATATAATGAAAAAACACCAAAAGCACAAAAGGTTGAAGTTCCTATAAACACTCCACAAGCGACTCGAGTGCCTTATCACTGTCCACATCATAAAAGCAAAGATCCTGAAAGTCGAAGACAAGTGACAAAAAATATGTATACTACCTCAAATGAACTCCAAGACGTCACCCTACCATGGAAGTGCAACACTCTGAAAAAAATCGAATTGGGATGGATCAATCCTTTTTCATTTCGAAAGTTGTGCTCAGCACTTACCAGCTCATATCGTCATCTAGCCACAATTACAACAAAATATACACCAAGGCCAAAAGTAAAGACGAGGAAGATTCTTCAGTAATGCTTCGAGGACAAAGCATCTTTGAAGAGGAAGGCAATGTTATAAATATAAATAAACATTAATATAAATAAAATATAAAAATGAATGTAATAAAATAAAATATATAAATGTTAAATCTTAATAACACATAAATAGTTATTAGTAAACTATTCTAAAATGATGCAACCTTTCATGGATGGTCTCCAAAGTGCCTTTACGATTATTATATATATGGCACTAACTTTGTAATATTTCATCATCATTCATCTTCAATATTCATTTTATATTTTCAATATGGAGTTAGTTTCCATTGGTTGATTATTTACTTGAGTAATCCTTGAGAATATTCGGATACAAATATTACAGAGGCTAATAACAAAAGTACAGTTATATATGAATTTGGAGATGTTCCTAACCCGATTAATGACCTCCTTGATGAAGGGAATTTTCCCCACATCCTCTAGCATCAAATCAATTTAGTGTGCACCACATGGAGTCCAAAAGAGTGAGTGCCTCTCCATAAGCAATCTACCAACAACAGGATAATTAGTTGCATTATTTGTTATGATTTACACCACATTATGCAAGCCAATCTCTTGGATGACCCCATCCATCAACTCACATAACAATAATGCATATTTTACATGTGTCGGTGCATCAATGAATTTAATAAACATGGTACCTTTACGACAATGTACCAAGAAAATGAAAAGGTTCCTACCCTTCCTATTTATCCGGCCATCAAACATCATTGTGCATCCAAAGGACTCCCATGACTATTTGAACTACTCCAATCTAGTGTTGATGTCTTTTTATGCTTGAAGAATGGGTCCCTACACCTCCTCATAGGTAAGGCATTTATACCCTAGGCCAACAATAGCAATGGCATCACACATCGATTGAATGAATTGGTTTTGGTGATGCTAAGAGGTAAGTCACTCAAGAAAAGCATCCTCCCCAAAACATTGTCTGCTTCTTTCTTCTCCCTTTTTTAATAACTGACCTAATGGAAGGTTGTGCTCCACTTTTAGTTTGTGGAACTCAAAAAGATGAGCCGCTCCCAACACGTGAATTCGTGGAGCCCCTACCAATACCCTTAGTGGTATAACTATATACCCCTAAACTTTTAACTACTCCACCAACTACAAATTCAGCTTTGTTTTCCGCTGCCTCTTCCCTCTTTCTATCCTTTGAGTGAATCGAATCATGGGAAGCTCTCATAATCTCAGGGGTAACACACTACAAAACCCAACATCATGCCTGGGAAGTTTTTCCAAATGGTACTTCAACCTACTAATCCCTCATATCATATGTTGCCCACATAATTTGCAATTCAAGCGTTGTTAGTTTGTCTCATCTTTAGGGTTAGCATACTGCCACAATGTGTCAAATGCCTTTGGCATATTTGCTATGGAAATGAACAGCTTCAAAAATTTAACCTAAGGCATCAAAAACACAAAAAAATGGCATTAAACCCCACTAGAAAAAATAACAACCGGCTGGTTTAAAAAGTCAGACCTCTAGATTAGATTATTAAAAACGAAAAATGACAATAATAGGGTGGTTTTAAATCAAGCTTACTATCCCATTAAAAAAAATCTCTTACAGCCCTCCTCCTTCCTTCTTCAAAAGCCCAAAGAACAAATGACAAAAAAAAGTGAAAAATCGCCCTTAAAGCCTACAGATTCGTTGGCCTAGCGATTTTTTCCATTGTGGCATGCTTTTTTCCAAAAATCACAATTTCTTTTATCGGAAAAATCGATATTTTTCGGGACATCGGCGACTTTTTGATGATTTTATCAACTATGATTCCTTGCTTTTCTTCATCCAAGTCAATGATGTAAGCTTCTACTTCTTCACCATCCTCGATCATGTAGTGATATAATCTTTTTGTTCCATAATAGCAACCTGGGGTTCATTTCTCATCACATTTGCAGCATGTGTTCCCTTGCTTCTTTTCAATTTATGGATTGTGGAACTTGCCATCATTACATTGGTGTGGTGGAACATAACTTGTTGTTTTCTCTTTTAGGGTAAAAGATACTCCTCTTTGAATTAATAGCATATTTTCTATTAGTTTGGCCTTTACTTCTTGCTTCTACAATAATTGTCGGTTCACTGTGTATATTGATCTTTGGTCCTATAATATACATTTTTAGCATTCGTTGATCTACAAGAATGAAGACTCAACTCACCAGGAATTTCCATTCATGTGTATATTCTCCTACATATTTAATTTGGTGTAGGTGAGAGAATTTGGTAAAGATGTCTTCTTCATCATAGAATCTTTTGAAGAAACCATCGTGGACCATTTGCCAATTTGATGTTTCCCTCTAGATTTGACTACCCTCAGCACGAAACAATCACATGCATCCTCTACTAGATGCATCGATACCATTGAAATATTTTCTTGGTTGCCTTGGGGCAGATTCATCTTGAAGTACCTCTCCAACTTGTTGAACCAAGTCAAGTTTGACCAATTCAAATTTTCCTTTACTAAAACACCCTGACGTGATTCTAAAATTTGGTGAAAAAAGGTTTCTTTGGAATCCTCGGGGAGAAGTCATATTTGGGTTAGTTGGGGGGCTTTAAAGCCAAATTCTTGTGCTAGCAAAGTACTTAATTGTGTAGTCAAACTATTGTTTCTTTCATTGACGTTGTCATTAATATGATCCAGTTTGATCCATATGTCAAGAAATTCATTATTGAGACCTTCAACTGTCATATACATCCACTCTACTTCTCCCTTGACTTTCTCAACTTCTAGCATTAAACCAATGAGGAGACATTTTGCCTTTCCTTGTTGATTTTACCCAAAAATAATAGCCATAGAATTTTAGGATTTCTGTGGCACATAATAGAGTTTCTATGGCATGATTTTTGGGTTTAAAAACTGATGTGGCATGACTTCCCTGCCAGGATCCATGGCCTGCCTTTGTAGAGTGTGGCTCCTAAGTCACCTAGTTCGAATTCGTGTTGAGTTCGACAAAAATTCGGCAATGAAAATTTTGGTGATAAAATTCGGCATTAAATTTGATAGTATAAAATTTAAAAATAAAAAAATATATGAATTGTTCTTAATAAATTCAATATGATTATTAAAATAATGATAAATAAAAGTAAAAAACATTAAAACATCATTGCTAAGGCACATTAACTAAAGTAAAAATAATACTAAATGTATATAAATTTTGAATAGGTAATATGATCTATTTAATAATAATTTATTTATAAATAAACACTTTATATTTTTAAAAATTATACAACATTAATCTTTTAATGATTGAACATATATTTCAATGTTGAACTTTCGAGACTTTATGGCTTCAGGCAAAGGTAAAACAAATATTCACGGGCCGGACGGCAACGCGAGCAAATCCCGATGGAAGGATTGCTACAAACTTACAGTTTTGATCGTGGATGAGGGCGTAACACAGAACCGAGAGCCCAAATGTAGATCGACAACGAGAGAATTCTATAACACGTTCGGATTCAATTATATAACAAGTTTTTCTGTTGAATTTAAACGATTTCAACGGAGAATTAAATGATTCCACATAATATAATGGTCGTATAAATCGAATTGGTGTTTGCTGTTGAAGTGCGCCATAATGCCATTACATTCGGTGAACTTCAAGGAACAAATTCGTCGTCTAATAAAATTCACCAATTTTCGATTTTGAAGGCTGAAAATCGGCGAACGCGGTGACTTAGTGTGGCTCAATGTATGGCTTGTGAGACTGTGACCTGCACTCGTTGTTGTGGCGCTCACTGCAATCTGTAAACAAAACTTGAGCCCCAACTTTAACCCTTCGAATCAGTTTCAGAACAACAAATTTGGTTTGCCCAGAATGGGTGGCTCTGATACCACGTTGTTACAGCCTTACCGAATCAATTTGCACACTAAGCATAGACAAACATATTTGATATATACTTGAATAAGAATGAATAGATGATTTACAACCAGTATAGATCCATCTTAAACCTGGATCTACCAAGCATCAAGAGGGATCTAATTTCTTGACGTGTAATTTTTTTTTATATTAAATTTTTTACACATCAAAAAACAGTTAATACCTTAAAAAATTTGATCCCTTTTGGTACTTGATAGATCCAAGTTTAAGATGGATCTATGCTGGTTTTAATTTTTATTTTATTTTATGAGCCCACATGAATTTTTTAATTACTTTTTATTTTTGGTAACTTATGAGTCAACATGAACTTTTTTAATTACTTTTTATTTTTGGTAACTTATGTGCCAACCTAGCCCTGAGGGGTAGCTCAGTTGGTTGGAATCCAAATCCAAAGACCGTTTGATATTGAGGTCGGAGGTTCAATTCTCACAAATCCAACTCTCTAGGTCCTTCGGGGTTAGGCTCCCAAAACTAGAGCTGATAGGGCGAGCCCCCTTTGGGTGGCCCCCCTAGAATTATTACTATGGATGTAGCGAGCCCTGAGCTCTATTCTCGAGGCTGTGAACCACATGAAAAAAAAACTTGTGTGCTGACCTGAATTTTTTTAATTACATTACAACATCTTCCCCATACTGGGATGTGGAGCACCTAGCTACTCTCAATGCAAATACAAAGGTGAGTGTATAAAAACACATCAAAAGGGTGACTTGTGTTTGATAAGTCGTGCTTGTTGGATAAAAGGCCCGACTTATCGTTAAGCTAAAGTATATTTGAATGTTATATTTTATTATTATGTATTATTACACCTTTTTATTTTATACACACATCAAAAGGGTGACTTGTGTTTGATAAGTCGTGCTTGTTGGATAAAAGGCCCGACTTATCGTTAAGCTAAAGTATATTTGAATGTTATATTTTATTATTATGTATTATTACACCTTTTTATTGAAAAATACGTCTTACATTTAAAGAAAAATATTTAACAAAAAACACAAAAGTATATTACATAAATCAAGGATTTACAATGATGAGCATGGGAAATCTATACGTGCTTATCAAGGTTGTATTTAAAGGTACATGTTAATGAATGTAATTAAATGTTATTTCTAGATTAATTTATTACTATTATTATTATTTGGATAAGGTATATGTTGTACTTCTTTGGAAGGAAATTTTTCACTGCTCAGAATTTCTCTTAGCTTTGTTTGTCTTTTAGCTTTTGAAAACTTTGTGGTAGATTTAGGCTGTTAAATATGAGTATGCCGTCCTGCCTTAAGGATTAAATTGACCTTGGGTGCATCATGAAATCAGATATGCATAACTCGCAGAGAGAATGGCATTGGTCAACGATGGGGTTCATTTTACTATTACACACAGCATGAAGAATTCCAGCAGCTATGTCAATATGCAGTTTATAACACCTATATAGCCATGACAATACATAGACTGGTAAAAGTAATAAAGTATCTGTCCTTCAAACTAGAAATAAAAAATAAATAGTTAAATGCATCAACAATCTATCTTACAGCAGTGACAGGGATCTCATAAAGGTCAAACCATGCCGGCATCCTTACTCCATCTGCCAAGATAAAGAAGACAACAAGATCAGCATATATTCATAAGCCAGGCATAGAATTTGGAAAAATTATTAATAGTGCTTGCTATACAAACGTTGCGTTAAAAGTTAAAACTAGATAAGACATATTCGTCATCTCATTGTCCTGCATGTTCACTGTTCAAGCTAGGGTTCAAATCAGTTGGAGAAAACATATGAACTAAATTAATAACACATAAGAGAGCATACATCAAAAAGCATGTATGATGCATAACTGTCCACACTAATAATGATATTCAAAATGAAAATTAACTCTATATATGCATCTCCAAGGGCTGCACAACTGAAACGCCTTTTGATTGTGCCACTTCAAAATCATAGTCATAATAATCAGTCTTTTACATTAAACATAAACCCACTTACGCTACATTTGCCTCCTACATGCCCCCCCTGTTGAAATTTTACCTCGGAAGTGTCTGTCCATTCATGCCTTGGGGTGGACAAGGACACTTTAAAAAGTGGTCCCTAGCTTAGTTAAAAGGTGAGAATGATTTTATTTTATAAAGTGGCCCTTTTTTTATGTGAGTTTGAGTTATAATGATTTTAAAGTGACTTTATGAGATTAAAAGGTGGGTGTGCATTAAATTCTCATTTCATATTTAAAAAGTAATTTTTAATAAGGAAATGAGATGGGCCCTAGATCTCATTTAGTTGGCTTTTAATCTAAGCCATTGATTTGGAGATGGAAGTTACTCAAACAAAAAGGCTTGGGAAAGGCAAACCTAATTCATTGTTCACATTCCAAAGAGAGGGTTTTGGAGAGAAGAGAGTAAGAGAGAAAAGAAAAACAGAGAGAGTGAAACCCTTGCACAGAATTTGAGATGAGTTCAGCGGGGCACAATTCCCAAGAAGGGCACAGTTTTCTAGAGTACCGTACAGCAGCAGAAGTACAGCATTAAAGGCAGACCGTACAACACATTTTCCAAGGATGACTGTACAGCATTTATTGTAGTCCGTACAAGTGATTTCCAGCACAAAAATCAAGGCAGATTGTACAGCATTTAATACAGTCCGTACTGAGTAATTAATGCGGCAGTACAGCAGGTCCGTACAGGTAGAAACATGCACGGTTTTCGAGGCATCAAACAGACAAAATTTGAGGTCCATACAACCGCACGTGTGAGGCCGTACAGCACGTTTTTCTGGGTTTTCTAGTATTTTCGTACAGCAGCTATTCAGAGTGATTTTGGCACGTTTTTCAAGGAAGAAAAAGAGAGATAAGTACTGCTGTAATTTATTTTTAAAATTTGCCTGAAGAATAAAATTTCTCTCTGAAGAACAGGTTTTTCCTGGACCATTTTGGTCAAAATCTGAGTCTTTAAATTTTCATGTGTGTTGACTAGTATATTTTTCTGAGTAAGAAAGTAGGGCTGTCATAAATTTTCAAAGTTGGAAAAGTTGAAAATATATCTCATGTGTTTCAAGTTTACAGTAAAATTTTCATTTTAAATATACATGAATGATGGAGTTTGGGCATTAAACCATATGCAGTGACTGAAATTGAAACCGGGTTGGGGTAACCAAAAATTTTCACACTCCACCCCCCCTCCAACCCCACCCCAACCCTTCTGAGAATTAATCTCTGAATCATATGTAGGCTTGATATAGTTGTTAGTTTTTTGTTGCTCCAATTGTTCTTCCAAGAAGAGGGAGCAAGAGTGTTGAAGGGTATTCCTTGCAGGATGGTTGTGCAACATGGGAGATATTCCCTTACACCCCTATGAAATTCCCTACACTTATGACGCTTGGCATCTTCTATTTTTGGTCAGTTTAAGGTTATGACAGATTCTATGACAGTTATGACAGATTCCTCTTACACAATTATGACAACTATATGACAGATTCCTTAAACAGTTGTGACAGATTGTTTTCATGGAAAAATGTTCAAGAGCTATTATAAGCAGTTAAGGTTTGTCACGTTTGACTGGATGGGGAGGGTGCACTAGTTAGGGTTGAATATCCATACATGTGGGAAGTGTGAACATATAGTAAGAGTCTGAAGGCCTGAAAAAAGCCTTTGTAGACCCTTGTGGATGGTATATATTTTTCTTATGTTTTAATGAGAAGATAATGATTGTTGTTACAGAATTTGACCTTGCTGTCCACTACATTTATGTTGTTGTTTGTGTAGATCAGATTTCATCTTTTGCAAGGCTGATCTTCTCTCTTGATCTGTAGTGTGTTACCACTCAAAATAGCAACCACAATAAAGTCGCAGATCACAGTGCAATGAGTGGCAAGCATGGGAGAAGCTAGAGCCCAATGTCACCTTAGCCTAGCTTCTTGAATGCTTTAGGCCAACTCCTAAGACCAAGGGGGGGGGGGATCCCTAGAACTTGGTGAACAATATTTGTAATTTCCTAGACAATACACAAACATGCTTGCCAAGAAACCTCTCGTCAAGATCAGTGCCTTATGGAATCACAACAATGAAACATAAATATCACTGAAAGAGGGAGGAATTAAAGAGTTTTATCACGGATCCCAAGAAGTATAACATCAAATCGTTTGTGCTGTTACAAGATTGCAGCAGTGAATATATCTCAGAAAACTTGATAAAAATCAGTCATAATAATGTCACCCTTAGCGTATGAAGTGTACCTTGTACAGAAGGGTAGGAGGAATAAGCAATAGGATGAAGGAGTGGCCTCAAAACAGTTCTGAAAATAGGATATCATATCTGATATGAGCTTTAGAACAGCGCTCAAATAGAATGTGGTCCCAATTAACACGTTTTCCAATGAACCTCCAACTCCCCAAGGGTCAATATAGGCCTAGAAACCACTTTTTCAAGCCTTCAAACTTAGCAAAAGTTCTTGATATACCTATTGTACCTGCAGTAACAGATCTGCAATACAAACCCTAGCTGACACAAATAACAAGATATCACACAATTCAACCACAAGATCAAATCGCCCTCAAAAATATACATTAATTCAACTAAAGAGCATTTATTCATTTATACAAAATTTCCAAATTGCAAGTATTTTTTGAAATACAAATTTTTCTAAATTTTTAGGGTTTATCAATATTATATTTTTTTGGATTTTTGTAATAAATGTACAAGAGAATTTTGATAAAAAAGAATTAAGAGAAGGGGTTATGACCTTCGTCTTTTCGACCCTAGGGCAATTAGAGATTGAGGTCAACGTCCTTACTCAATTTGGCTATTCAAGATTTACTAACTAGGGCAAAAGGCTAGTAACCCGATACTAGGTCAAAGTAGCCAAAAACCATAATTAGGGTATATAAGATGAACTCCAAGACCCAATGTAGACAGCTCCTTCAAGAGGAAGGTCTCCTCTAACAAAGTTGACAAGATGCCGTTAAAAATCCCTAATTTACCTTGCCCAAGGTACAAAAGCAACGTCAAACAAGAAAATGAAGAGATCTTACCATTATCAACCAAGAAAGAGAGCAAGACATACTTCTTATGGAGATTACAAAATCAAAATGGACAACCAATCTGGTTGTACTCAAGACTATCCAAATGGATAAGTCATCCAATTGAAGATAACTCAATAAAAATATATAATTGCTGAATATATAAAAGATGATGATTACAATGAGGGTGTAGCCCATAATAGGCTTACATAGTGACTATTCACCAAAGGGATGTGTCCCTTAATTAAATATAATTAATGTTATGTTATTTTATTATTATTATTCATTATTTTAATGTTTTATTTATTACATTGCCTTCCTGTTAGAGATGTTTTGTCCTCAAAGCATAATTATGGAAGATTTTTATCCTTTGTTCTTGGTCGTAACGCTTTCTCGTGATCTTCGGTGTTGATAATTGCGACACTTAATGAAACACGACGATGTGTTCTTTTAAATATTAAGTAGAAATGTTGTGTCATTCGTGACGTGGTCCACCCGAGAACGAGCTTCATTGGAACTGTTTGTTGATCAATTGTTCAGAGTTGTCGATTTTGTCTTTGCTCTTTATAGGCATAATACTATTTAATTTTGTCTTGTCCTTGTTGTCGATCGTAACGACTCTTATGATTGGGATGGCGATAAGGTGCTCAGGTCGCTTATGTAGTGTTTACAAGAACTTCAACTTTTTGTGCTTCAGGTGATTTATTGGTTGATAATAATTTAGTTGAATGTGTATTTGTTTCTTGTTCCTCAACTTGAATTTGATTTCCTAAGAGTTTGGATGCTTCCTTCTAGATTTGCTCTAATTTATTCTCAAACAGCTGGTTATCATACTAAATCTTCCTAAACCTTGCAATTTTTCATTATCGTTTAACCTCTTAATTTGTTCCTCTGGTTCTTGATTAAGATTTCTCAAGCGATGATTTTCTTCTTGCTTCTCTAGAATTTGTCCTTCGAGTGCTTAGTCTTTCAATTATTTTTCAATTTCTTGATTTTTGTAACTAATGTCTTGTTATGATTTCTTAGTCGAAATACATCTTTAGTATTGCTTGATAATATTTTATTGATTTTCGTAATTTCCAACTTGTGCGCCTTTCTAGTGTCGTCATATTTCTGCTAGAGTTTTTTCATCTGTTGTTGATGTCAACATATCTCTGATTTTTTACTTTCTAACTTTCTCTGGACTTTTGTCAATTCATTATTTTTGTCCATGGTGAGCTTGTTTAAACGTTTTATTTCTTCTTCTAAATCATTATCGCTTCTATAAGGTGATTCTTCATCATTCTTTGACTTTTTGATTTTGTCTTCAAGGTTTTGATTGTGAATTTTTAAATGTGATATTTTCTCATCCTTATCTGATAACATTTTCTTAAATTCTTCATTAGTTTTTTCAAACCTTTGATTTTGATCTTTTAAGCTATGATTCCCTTGTTCTGTTAACAGATTAAGCAACTTTTGCTTATTAATCTCAAATTGGAGATGATGATTGGTTGCTTTATATTGCTCTAACTTGCCCAACACTGTGTGTGGTTGCGACTGCAATTCTGATTTTGTAATCGCCATAATTCACGACTTCTGGTGTTCTTCTTTTTCTTTGATAATAATCGTCACAAGTGCAAGAATACAATGTAGCCTTTAGAAATTTTCATTCTTTGACTTATTTTCTTCTTAAATCTTCTTTTTGGATTGTGTGTAGATTGGGTGGTTGGGAGGAAAGATTACTACCCTTCCCACCCAAGTTCAAATCTCGTTTTATACCCTTCACTTTTATATAAAGAACCCCTTTTTATCTCAATGTAAAAAGTTCTACTATAAAACTTTCCAATATAAAAGAGTAATTAGTTTACCACTTTTAACTAAATTACACCTTCACTAATAAAGTAGTAAACTTCTTATTAAAATTACTCCTTTTATAATATATAAATAATCTCTCTTATATTACAAACTCACTTTTATATATTTTTTTTAAATCCTTTGTTTATTTACTTCTCCTTATTTATGTTACTTCGGTGTAATATGTTGGGTTAAACCATGTGTTGGTTTCTCTTCTTTCTTTCTTTTTTTAACTTTCCCTTCTTTTTAACTTTTTCTTTCTTTCTTTTTTTTATTTCTTTTTTTGGCTCTCTTTCTTTTCTTTTCTTTTTCTTTTCTTTTTCTTTTTCTTTTTTTTAGGTCAAAGACCCAATGATTCAGAAAATCTGAGATGATGGCTAAAAGCCAAGATATGGCCAAAGGCCCAAAACCCTACTCTGATACCACTAGTACAACCAATTTGGTTGTACTTATGACTGTCCAAATGGATAAGTCATCCAATTGAAGATAACTCCATAATAAAAACATATAATTGATGAATATATAAAAGATGATGAATACAATGAGGGTGTAGCCCATATAAATAGGCTTACATGGTGACTATTCACCAAAGAGATATGTCCCTTAATTAAATATAATTAATGTTATGTTATATTATTATTATAATATTATTATTCATTATTTTAATGTTTTATTTGTTACAACCTTGTATAGACAGGTAGGGGGGGTGAGCAATAGAATGAAAGCTAAGTTGCTAGGAAACTTGGGTATAGGTAGGGGTACGGGGACGCCACTTTTTGAAAAAGGGTACTTGGGTACGTCGGGGGTACTGTATATATATGTCATAGCCACATCATACATGCATATAGATTTCTTCATAAATTATGAATCATGATTCATAATTATAAATTCATTGATTATTTGAACAGTGAACATTCAGATTGAAAATTTGAAACATAAAATTTGATAAATCATAGACTCAGTAGATATCAATTAAAAGAATGGAAGTTACATAAAATTTGATAAATCATTGTACCAGACAGCTGTAACAGAGAATCAAACTCAGACATGAAAGTACACTTGAAATCTTATTTTAAACACCTATTTGTACTGTTGTTACAGGCAATAAAAAATTGAAAATTGCCAAATATATTCCTGCGTTGATGTGAGTGTATTTCTCAATATTAAATACATATGTATATTTTTTATGTGCACATTTGGTAGTCAAATTATGTTCCATGAGTGTTGAACACAAAACCATAAAAACATTCATTGTAAATCAATGTAAAATCAATCTACTAGATTTGGACAATATTCAGTGGAATTTGAACAGTGTTGCAAAGTGTTTGACATAAGTCCTGAATCAGACTCCATACGTAGTTAGCAAAAAATTAGTTCAGATTTGGTGGGGGGTCCAATCAATTGCATTTTATTGAGTCGGTCGTACCCCTGGAGTACCCAAACATGGGGTACGAAGTACCCAAACACGGGGTACGATGTACCATTTCTCCTATAAGTACCCCTTTTTTTATAACGAAGTCTCGAGTACATGGACCCAGTATGGGGTACGACAGGGTACGGCAGGAGACGTACCCTACAAGTACCCAGTACGTGTACCCGGTATGGGTACCCTAGCAACATAGGATGAAAGAGTGGCCTCAAAACAGTTCTGAAAATACGATATCAAATCTTATATGAGCTTTACAACGACCCTCAAATAGAATGTGGTCCCACTTAACACGTTTTCCAATGAAACTTCAACCCCCCAAGGGTCAATATAGGCCTAGAAACCACTTTTTCAGGCCTTCAAACTTAGCAAAAGTTCGTGATATACCTGTTGTACCTGCAATAATAGATTTGCAATACAAACCCTAGCTAACACAAATAACGAGATATCACACAATTCAACCACAAGATCGAAACGCCCTCAAAATATACCATTAATTTAACTAGGGAGTATTTATTCATCCATACAAAATTTCCAAATTGCAAATATTTTTTTAGATATAAATTTTTCTAAATTTTTAGGGTTTATCCATAATATATTTTTTTGGATTTTTGTAATAAATGTACAAGAGAATTTTGATAAAAAGGAATGACAAGAAGGGGTTATGACCTTAGTTTTTTCAACCCTAGGGCAATTAGAGATCGAGGTGAACGTCCCTACTCAATTTGGATATTCAAGCTTTACTAACTAGGGCAAAAGGCTAGTAACCCAATACTAGGTCAAAGTAGCCAAAAACCGTAATTAGGGTATAAGATGAACTCCAAGGCCCATTGTGGAGAACTCCTTCAAGAGGAAGGTCTCCTCAAACAAAGTTGACAAGATGCCGATAAAAAAAAACTAATTTACCTTGCCCAAGGTGCAAAAGCAACGTCAAACAAGAAAATGGAGAGATCTTACCAATATCAACCAAGAAAGAGAGCAAGACATACTTCTTATGGAGATTACAAAATCAGAATTGACAACCAATCTGGTTGTACTCAAGACTAACCAAATGGATAAGTCATCCAATTGAAGATAACCCCATAATAAAAATATATAATTGATGAATATATAAAAGATGATGATTACAATGAGTGTGTGGCCCATATAAATAGGATTACAAGGTGACTATTCACCAAATGGATGTGTTCTTAATTAAATATAATTAATGTTATGTTATTTATTTTATATTATTATTATTATTATTCATTAATTTAATGTTTTATTAGTTACATTGCCTTCCTCTTAGAGATGTTTTGTCCTCAAAGCATAATTATGGAAGACTTTTATCCTTTGTTCTTTCTTGTAACGTTTTCTCGTGATCTTCGGTGTTAATAACTGTGACACTTGACGAAACGAGACAATGTTCTTTTAAACATTAAGTAAAAATGTTGTGTCATTCGTGACGTGGTCCACTTGAGATCAAGCTTCATTGGAACTGTTTGTTGATTGATTGTTCGGAATTGTAGATTTTGTCTTTGCTCTTTATAGGCATAATACTGTTTAATTCCATCTTTCCCTTGTTGTCGATCATAACAAATCTTATGATTGGGATGGTAATAAGGTACTCAAGGTCGCTTGTGTCGTGTTTACAGGAACTTCAGCTTTTTTTGCTTTTGGCGATTTATTGGTTGATAATAATTTAGGTGAGTGTGTATTTGTTTCTTGATCCTCAACTTGAATTTGTTTTCCTAAGAGTCTAGATTTGCTCTAATTTATTCTTAAACAACTGATTATCATAATTGAATATGCTTGAACCTTTCCTCTTGCAATTTTTCATTATCTTTTAACTTCTTAATTTGTTTCTCTTGTTTTTTATTAAGATTTCTCAAGCAATAATTTTCTTTGTGCTTCTCTAGAATTTTTCCTTCGAAGTCTCCATTAGAGTGCTCTATCTTCTTATTATTTTTCAATTTCTTGATTTTTGTAACTAATATCTTGTTATGATTTCTTACTCAAAATACTTCTTTAGTATTCCTTGATAATGTGTTATTGATTTTCGTAATTTCCAACTTGTGCGCCTTTTTAGTGTCTTCATATTTCATCTGGAATTCTTTCATCTGTTGTTGATGTCGACATATCTCTAATTTTTAACTTTCAAACTTTCTCTGGACTTGCGCTAATTCATTATCTTTGTCCACAATGACCTTGTTTAAACACTTTATTTCTTCTTCTAAACCGTTATCGCTTCTATAAGGTGATTTTTGTCATTCTTTGACTTTCTGATTTTGTCTTCAAGGTTTTGACTGTGACTTTTTAAATGTGATATATTTTCATCCTTATATGATAACATTTTCTTGAATTCTTCATTAGCTTTTCCAACCTTTAATTTTGATCTTTTAAGCTACAATTCCCCTGTTTTGTTAACAAATTGAGCAATTTTTGCTTATTAATCTCAAATTGTAGATGATGATTGGTTGTTTTATACTGCTCTAACTCGCCCAATACTACTTGTAGTTGCCACTGCAATTTTGATTTTGTAATCGCCATAACTCACGAGTTCTGGTGTTTTTCTTTTTCTTCGATAATAATCGTCACAAGTGCAAGAACACAATGTAACCTTTAGATCTTCTTTTGACCATTTGACTTCTTTTCTTCTTAAATCTTCTTTGTGGATTGTGTGTAGATTGGGTGGTTGGAAGGAATGATTATTACCCTTCCCACCTGAGTTCAAATCTCGCTTTATACCCTTCACTTTTATTTAAAGAACCCCTTTTATCCCACTTAATGTAAAAAGTTCTACTATAAAACTTTCTACTATAAAAGAGTAATTAGTTTCCCACTTCTAACTAAATTACACCTTCACTAATAAAGTAGTAAACTACTTATTAAAATTACTCCTCTTATAATATATGAATAATCCCTTTCTCTTTTATTATAAACTCACTTTTACATCTTTTTTTTTTAATCCTATGTTTATTTACTTCTACTTATTTATGATACTTCGGTGTAACATGTTGGGTTAAACCATGTGTTGGTTTCTTCTCCTTCTTTTTTATTTTTCTTTTTTTCTTTTCTTTTTTCTTTTTACTTTCCCTTCTTTTTAACTTATTTTCTTTCTTTCTTCTTTTTATTTCTTTTTTTGGCTCTCTTTCTTTTTGTTTCTTTTTTTTTTAAGTCAAAGACCCAAGATTCAGAAAATCTGAGATGACAGATAAAGCCAAGATATGGCCAAAAGCCCGGAACCCTGCTCTGATACCACTATTACAACCAATATGGTTGTACCCAAGACTATCCAAATGGATAAGTCATCCAATTGAAGATAACTCCATAGTATAAATATATAATTGATGAATATATAAAAGATGATGATTACAATGAGGGTGTTGCCCGTATAAATAGGCTTACATGGTGACTATAATTAAAATTTAATTAATGTTATGTTATTTTATTCTTATATTATTATTTTATTCATTATTTTAATGTTTTATTTGTTACAACTTACAACCTTGCATAGAAGGGTAGGGGGGATGAGCAATAGGATGAAGCGGTGGCATCAAAACAGTTCTGAAAATAGGATATCAGATCTTATATGAGCTTTACAACAGCCCTCAAATAGAATGTGGGCCCACTTAATGTTGATTTTTCTAAGCAGCATCGAGAGTCATTCTCTTAGGAGAATGGAGACACTCGGTCCAGAACTAGGGTGTGGACCCAGTCCAGCACTGGGGGGGCACTCAACCTTGATTTGAGTGACCATTCTATTGAATGGTAGACATCTAGTCCGGGACCAGGATGTGGACCCAGTCCAACACTTGGGGGGACTCAACCTAGAGTTGAGTGATCATTCTGTTGAATGATGATATCTGGTCAAAGACCATGATATGGACCCAGTCCAGTACTGGGGGGGGACTCAACCTTGTGTTGAGTGACCATTTTGTTAAATGATAGACATCTAGTCCGGGACCACGATGTGGACCATTCTAGTACTGGTAGACATAGCTTAGTTTTGAGTAGCCATTCTTTTGAATGGAGGCACATGGTCAGTTACCAGGACTCAGCCCGGGGCTGAGGGCCATTTTCTTGAAGAATGGAGGCGCTTGGTTTGTTACCAAGTATTTGACCTAGTGTCAAATTATGCAACCTATGGATGAGGCACCTGGTTTGTTACCAGGAAGGCACTATAAGCCCTAGACCGGGTCTAGGCATGTGTGACACTCTGACCCTTGCTCAATGGGCTTTGCGATCTTCTCCAAGGCTTAGCTACCCTTGGTTAAGACACCCTAGTACCCGATCTTGGTGTCACACAGGGTGTGAGATAAAAGCATTAGTAATTCACTCTGTTTATGATGATGTAATTTGAGTGGTCATAAAAGACCACCTTGACCACCTACATTGACCACAGTGGCACTTGAAGAAGGCTAAAAGCAAAAGTCAAAAATACATAAAGGAGTTTTAGACCACAGGTAAAAGTCAAAAAAATACATAAGGACTTTTGGACCACAGGTAAAAGTCAAAAATACATAAAGAACTTTTGGACCACAGGTAAAAGTCAAAAAAATACATAAGGACTTTTGGACCACAGGTAAAAGTCAAAAATACATAAAGGACTTTTGGACCACAAGAAGGCTAAAGGTAAAAGTGAAAATTAGCAAAGAATAAAATAATATTATTTTGTTCTTTCTAATTTTGGCCCACTTACAGGTGACTCAAAGGATATAAAAGAAGATCAATCCATTTCATTATCACACATTCTTGTTCTCACAGGTACAGCTGCTCCAACTCAAGATTGCACAAGTTATTGAAGAGAAGAAAAACTAAGGTGACGACCCAACATGGATAAGTCTAGCTAGGGCATTCACAACTATTTTTTCTTGTAAACCCTAAGCTAGGGTTTATCAGCAGCAGCAATTTTTATCTGTTTTTTAGGTTAGGGTTTTATCCTAAAACTACCCTCTTCCACAGCAACTGCAAGTCACTTACGGGCAGCCATCTACAAGTTATGGGCAGCCCTTTCTTACCTCACGGGATGCCCCTCTTCTCTCTCAGGCAGACCTTTGTCTTAGGCCACCTTCATTCTACCTCCGGGCAGCTCCTCCTTCTTTCGGGCAACAGTCATCTCCTCTCAGGCAGGGTGCCTATTCTCACGGTCAGCCGTGTGCTTCCACCCGGATGCTAGCAGCAAGCTCGAGGCAGCCTGTTTGTGCTCCCGAGCTGCTACAGCAGCACCGGGAAGCTAGTAGGAGCCATGGGCTGCCTACTAAGGCCCGCGAGCTACTTAGCAGCAGACCCGAAAAATCTTTGAGCAAGCCCTAGGGCCTCGAGTCAGCAGACAAAGGTCTGCAAACCTCTACCGGCAGCAATAGAGAACCCAGCCATAGGCTGGGGCTGCCCAAACGAAACCCGGGCAAGCAGATCAACCATCCGGGCAGATCTGAGCAGAACAAAAGGCACGGGAAGAGGCAGAAAATATCCGGGCAGAGGCAAAAGAGATCCGAGCAAGGGCAGTAGAGATTCCGGGCAAGCCAAAACAACTTCGGGTAGCCTGACAGAGGTTTTGAGCAGCAGTATGGAATTCGGCAGGCTAACAGAAGGTCTAGGCAGGTTAGCAGGAAGTTCAAGCAGGCATACAGGGTCACTGACAGCTAATTTGGGCAGCCTACTAAAGTTGGGCAGGATAGAGAAAGATTAGGGCAGCAAGCCCTAATTGGGTGTTTTATTGTAAATTTGGATTATTTGTGTAATTATGGATCTGTGGTACAAACCCGGTTAGGGTTTGTGGAACTTTGAAGAAAAACTCAAGTCATCTCATTTACGAGATGAACTACTAATGCTTTTGGGGTTTTTGTCCTTGAGAGATTTCCCCAGTGAAAAATCGTGTGTTCAATGTGTTGATGTGTTATTGTTGTTTTTACTACACTTGTCATTTGTTATCAGTTAGTCTACAAATTTTTAAGTATTCATGCTAATGCTAAAATTCAACATGGTATCAGAGCTTAGCATGTGAAGACACGGTAAAGGGACATTGTTGTTGTCTTCCTAGACCTTGGGATAAGTTTTGCAAACTAAACATTTGACTAAGTGACAGAGATGGTCATCAACGTCTTCAAACCGGAAGAGAAGCTACAAGGTTCAGCTAACTTCAACTCCTGGAAGGCTAGGTTGAAAACTATTCTAGAAGAAAATGACTTGGATGACATTGTGTTTAATGTCAGTGAAGAGCCAACATCTAATGTTGGCAAACTTGCTTACAAGAAGAAGCAGGCTAAGGCTAGTAGGATCATCTATGATTCTGTCTAAGAGACGGTGATGCCCAACATCACAGCTTTGAAGACTGCTAAAGAATGCTTTGATACTTTGGCCAACTTGTATGAGAAGAAGGCTCCTTGTCAAAAGAGAGTCTTGAAGGAAAGGCTACGAACTTTGAAGTTGAATAAGGATGAAGGGGTCGGTTATTTCATCACAAAGATTGCACAAATAAAAGATCAACTTATTGCTATTGGTATTACTGTTGATGAGGATGACCTTGTGCAAACTATAGTTGATGTTCTCCCAAGCTCTTGGGAAACCTTCATGGCATCTGTCAGTGGACAAGAGAATCAACCAACTTTCGAAAGACTGTGGCATGATTGCATAGAAGAAGAGGGAAGGACCTCAGGCAAGGTAACCAAAGAAGTTGACCTTGCGCTTACAGCAAAGACAAAGAAGTTCAAGAAACCCTTCTCTCAGCAAAAGAAGGCAAAGTAAGTTCTCTGACATGTCAAAAGTGGAATGCTATAATTGCCACAAGTTTGGACATTTTGCCAAGGATTGTAGGCAAACCAAGAAGAGAACCAAAAGGAAGTTCCATGCCTCTGCTACAGAAGCAGAAGAAGAAGAAGAAGAAGAAGAAAATGAAGACGAAGAAGAAAACCAAGGCTAACAAAGAAGAAGAACCTAGAAGAGAGTACTACCTAGTTTATGCTCTCTCTGGTTCCATCACAGATAGTGCTACCTTTTGGTTGGTAGATAATGGTGCCTCTAGACACATGACAAGTAACCGTGAAGCTCTCACCTGTTACAGAAAGAAGAAGTTCACCACATGGGTGGAACTTGGGGATGACTCCACCTACAAGATTGAAGGAGTTAGCTCAACTTCACTTCAACTTGACTCAGGTACGGTTCTTCATATTGATGATGTCTTATATGTTCCTAGTTTGAAGAAGAATCTTCTATCTGTTGTTGGCTTAGAGGACAAGGGCTACAGAGTTCTCTTCATGGACAATAAAGTCCTTCTATGGGCAAAGGATGAAGACCTAAGCTCAGCAGTACAGATTGGGGTTCAAGAGGGAGGCCTTTATAGGGCTTCCGAGGATTCCACTCATGCAGTTGATCCATGTGAATTGTGGCATAGAAGGTTTGGACACCTTCACTACACAGCACTTCCAAGCTTACAGAAGATAGTCAGCAAAGATGTGGTCTTCCATGAGAAAGTTGTTTTTCGTCAAACACAAGAGCTTTCAAAGGAAGATGAAGTACCTCCACTTGAGTTTCCAGTTTGAGAAATTCAGAGGGAGGAAGAGGAATTTGAGGATCAAATTCCAAGGCTTCCAGAGGACATTGAAAGTCCACCAAAAGAACTACTTGAAGTTCCTCCTTTCAAAAGGCAACCAGCTTGGTACCGAGAAATGGTACAAGAAGGCGAGAAGCATAAAGCTCCTCCCAGGACTTTCAGAGAAAGCATAAGACCACAAAAGTACTCAGGTCTTATGAGCCAGCTTATCAGTGCAGAATCTTCCTCATATGAAGGAGTAGAAAGTAAACAGGTATGGGTTTATGCCATGATTGAAGAGCACAGTTCAATCATGAAGAATGATGCGTGGGAAGTTGTTCCCAGACCAACAGGAAAGTCAGTAGTGACATTCGAATGGCTTTATAAAATCAAGCATGCTGTTGATGGCAGTATGGAGAAGGATAAAGCCAGATTCGTAGCTCATGGCCTCACTCAGATAGAAGGCATTGACTATGATGAGACTTTTGCTCATGTTTCCAGGTACACTACTATTTCACTTGCTGCATTATTCGGATGGAAGTTATATAAGATGGATGTAAAGACAACTTTCCTCAAAGGCAAGATTGAGGAGGAAGCCTATATTGAACAACTTGAAGGCTTTGTGAATAAATCCTTGTATGGACTGAAACAGGCTCCGAGAGTCTGGTATGGTAGGATGGATGGATTTCTCCACTACTTGGGGTTTTCCAAAAGTACAACTAATTCTAACTTGTACTTTGAGGTTGTTCATAATCATGTCTTGATACTTGTTCTATATATAGATGACCTGTTTCTTACAGGTGGTAAACATTTGATAGAACAATGTAAGAGGGAGCTTACCTCTGAATTCGAGATGGAGGATCTCGGGTTAGTGCATTATTTCCTTGGCTTAGAGGTCTAGCAAAAGCCAAGCGAGATCTTCTTGACACAAGGAAAGTATGTAGTAGACATCCTGCAGAGATTTGGGATGCATGACTGCAAATCTATAGGCATACCCATGACTGCCAACTTGACAAAGTTGGGTGCCTCAGCTACCAGT
Organism: Pseudotsuga menziesii; assembly: GCA_001517045.1. Taxonomy (NCBI): domain Eukaryota; kingdom Viridiplantae; phylum Streptophyta; class Pinopsida; order Pinales; family Pinaceae; genus Pseudotsuga; species Pseudotsuga menziesii. Next base: position 262,434 of record LPNX010318977.1, on the reverse strand, counting down.
TCACGAAGTGGGTATCCACTCTGTACAGGCAACTTATTGGATCCTTGATGTATCTTGTGCATATGAGACAAGACATCTATTGCACAGTGAATGCTCTGAGTTAGTTCATGTCCAACACTTATGGGCTCAGGTATACTTCCAGCAGTGGAGTATTGTTATTTGGATATACTGATTCAGATTGGGCTGGCAGTGCAGTAAACTAGAAAAGTACCTCTGGTTACTGCTTCAGTATGAGATCTGCAATGAACTCTTGGTCCATCAGAAAGCAGGATTCCATAAGGAAGCAGGATTCCATAGCTCAAAGTAAAGCTGAGGCAGAGTATGGTGCTGCAAGCGATGGCTGCAAGGAAGCAGTTTGGCTCAGAAAACTTATATCTGATATGTTCAAGGGAAAGCTTGACTCAACGATCATCCACTACGATAATCAGAGTTGCATAAAGCTTTCGAACAACCTGGTGTTTCATGATAGATCAAAACACATTGAAATGAGGCATCATTTCATCAGAGACCTAGTGCAAAGAGATACTCTTAAGTTGTCGTACATTCGTACGGGTGAATAGATCGCAGATATCTTGACCAAGCCTCTAACAGCATCAAAGTTCGTATACTTTTGTGACAAGCTTGGCATGGCAAAGAATGCCTCTCTCGATGAGAGGGAGTGTTGGTTTTTCTGAACAGCATCGAGAATCATTCTCTTAGGAGAATGGAGACACCTGGTCCAGAACCTGGGTGTGGACCTAGTCCAACACTGGGGGACTCAACCTTGAGTTGAATGACTATTCTGTTGAATGATGATATCTGGTCAAGGACCATGATATGGACCCAGTCCAGTACTGGGGGGACTCAACCTTGTGTTGAGTGACCATTTTGTTGAATGATAGACATCTGGTCCAAAGTCAGGGTGTGGACCTAGTCCAGCACTAGGGGGGACTCAACCTTGAGTTGAGTGACCATTCTGTTGAATGGTAGACATCTGGTCTGGGACCAGGATGTGGACCCAGTCCAACACTGGGGGACTCAACTTAGAGTTGAGTGATCATTATGTTGAATGATGATATCTGGTCAAGGACCATGATATGGACCTGTTATCACCCGCCTTGTAGTTGCCTACTTGAGGTGGATCCAGAATGGATGGTAGAGGGGCAAGCAACTAAGGGGTGGAACCATGACTGCCTAGACTCCCAAATGGATGGTTGTCACACCAATCAAGGCAACCTTCACTTTAGGTTATCCTAGTCCAAGACAACAATGGGGGAGACCCAGATCTGCTCCCGACAGGAGAGACCGAACCTAGACACCAAAAGAAGATCAGATGGGGCTTCAGAGCACTTA
>LPNX010318977.1:235630-258039 GCA_001517045.1 Pseudotsuga menziesii | reverse complement strand
ACTTTTGCCATGGAGAGGGGAAGGTTGAATATGAGAAGTCCAAAACTTCTTTATATAACTCAGGATTTTGCCGCCTCCTTCTATTCTCTCTTTTCATTTTGATGGGAATGACTACCTCTATTCTCCCTAAGGAGGGTGAAACCAATGAGTATAGATCAAGAACTTCAAAGCCAAAGTAAGGACATCAATACATAGTATAATATACAACCGAGTCCATATAAATATGACCGCCAGATCATGATATCACAAATCAATATATGTCACAAGAATCAATATAAGAGCAATAATAACCACAACACCATATAAAATACTGAGTCATATCCAGGCAATATAATCCATCTGAAACACCATATATCCAATGAGAAAGTGCTGATATAACACTGGGCATCCACTACTACTCTGAAATAACATAAATGGCTATATCAGTCCTCAAATCTGAGTGTCCTGAGACTCGGTCCTGGCATGGGAGAGTTCAATAGTCCACAAATATAATCATGATCCATAAAAGTGCTCATCTCAGCATCTCATATGTAAGAGATCTGGCTGAAAAAATGTATTGTGTCTAAAAAAAAGAATATGGTAGCCCAGCTACTATATATGTGATAACAGACCCAGTCCAGTACTGGGGGGACTCAACCTTGTGTTGAGTGACCATTCTGTTGAATGGTAGACATCTGGTTTGGGACCACGATGTGGACCAGTCTAGTACTGGTAAACTCAGCTTAGTTCTAAGTAGCCATTCTTTTGAATGGAGGCATCTGGTCAGTTACCAGGACTCAGCCCAGGGCTGAGGGCCATTCTCTTGAAGAATGGAGGTGCTTGGTCTGTTACCAAGTATTTGACCTAGTGTCAAATTATGCATCCTATGGTTGAGGCACCTAGTCTGTTACCAGGAAGGCACTATAAGCCCTAGACCGGGTCTAGGCATGTGTGACACTCTGACCCTTGATCAATGGGCTTTGCGATCTTCTCCAAGGCTTAGCTACCCTTGGTTAAGACACCCTAGTACCCGATCTTGGTGTCACACAGAATGTGAGATAAAAGCATTAGTAATTCTCTCTGTTTATGATGATGTACTTTGAGTGGTGATAAAAGACCACCTTGACCACCTGCATTAACCACAGGGGCACTTGAAGAAGGCTAAAAACAAAAGTCAAAAATACATAAAAGACTTTTGGACCACAAGTAAAAGTCAAAAAAATACATAAGGACTTTTGGACCACAGGTAAAAGTCAAAAATACATAAAGGACTTTTGGACCACAGGAAGGCTAAAGGTAAAAGTGAAAATTAGGAAAGGATAAAATAATATTATTTTGTTGTTTCTAATTTTGGCCCACTTACAGGTGACTCAATGGATATAAAAGAAGATCAATCCATTTCATTATCACACACTCTTGTTCTCACAGGTACACCTGCTTCAACTAAGGATTGCACAGGTTATTGAAGAGAAGAAAAACTAAGGTGATGCCCTAGCATGGATAAGTCTAGCTAGGGAATTCACAACTATTTTTCTTGTAAACCCTAATCTAGGCTTTTATCAGCATCAGCAATTCTTATCTGTTTTTTGGGTTAGGGTTTTATCCTAACACTACCCTTTTCCATAGCAGCTGCAAGTCACTCACGGGAAGCCATCTATAAGTTCTGGGTAGCCCTTTCTTACCTCACAAGTTAACCCTCTTCTCTCTCAGGAAAACCTTTGTCTTAGGCCACCTTCATTCTACCTCTGGGCAACTCCTCCTTCCAGGCAGCAGTCATCTCCTCTCGGGCAGGGTGCCTATTCTCACAGTCAGCCTTGTGCTACTAGCAGCAGCCTCGAGGCAGCCTATTTGTGCTCCCAAGCTGCTACAGCAGCACCGGGCAGCTAGCACTAGCCACGGGCTGCTCAACAACAGACCCAGAAGGCCTTTGAGCAAGCCCTAGGGCCTCAGGTCAGCATACAGAGCTCTAAAAACCTCTACTTGCAGCAACAAAGAACCCAGCCATAGGCTTGGGTAGGCCAAACAGAACCCGGGCAAGCTGATAAGCACTCCAGGCAAGCAGATCAACCATCCAGGCAGATGTGAGCAGAACGGAAGGCACAAGCAGAGGCAGAAGAGATTCAGGTAGGGGCAGAAGAGATTTGGGTATGCCAAAACAAGTTCGGGCAACCTGACAGAGGTTCTGAGCTGCAGTACGGAATTCAAGCAAGCTAACAAAAGGTCTGGGCAAGTTAGCAAGAAGTCCGGGCAGGCATACAGGGTCACTGACAGCTAATTTGGGCAGCCTGCTAAATCTAGGCAGGAGAGAGAAAAATTAGGGCAGCAAGCCCTAATTGGGTGTTTTATTGTAAATTTGGATTATTTGTGTAATTATGGATCTGTGGTACAAACCCAATTAGGGTTTGTGGAACTTTGAAGAAAAACTCATTCATCTCATTTACGAGATGAACTACTCTAATGCTTTTGGGGTTTTTGTCCTTTAAAGGTTTCCCCAGTGAAAAATCCTGTGTTCAATGTGTTGATGTGTTAATGTTCTTTTTACTACACTTGTCATTTGTTATCAGTTAGTCTGCAAATTTTTAAGTATTAATGCTAATGCTAAAATTCAACACTTAACATGTTTTCCAATTAACCTCTAACCCCCAGGGGTCAATATAGACCTAGATACCACTTTTTTAGGCCTTCAAACTTAACAAAAGTTCTTGATATACCTGTTGTACCTGCAATAACAGATCTGCAATACAAACCTTGGTTCACACAAATAACGAGATATCACACAATTCAACCACAAGATCAAAACTCCCTCAAAAATATACCATTCATTCAACAAGGGAGCATTTATACATCCATACAAAATGTCCAAATTGCAAGTTTTTTTTAGATATAAATTTTTAGGGTTTATTAATATTATATTTTTGGGGGATTTTGTAGTAAATGTACAAGAGAATTTTGATAAAAAAGAATGAAGAGACGGGGTTATGACCTTTTCAACCCTAGGGCAATTAGAGATCGAGGGCAACGTCCCTACTCAATTTGGTTATTCAAGATTTACTAACGAAGGCAAAAGGCTAGTAACCCGATACTAGGTCAAAGTAGCCAAAAACCATAATTAGGGTATAAGATGAACTCCAAGGCCCACTGTGGACAGCTCCTTCAAGAGGAAGGTCTCCTCAAACAAAGTTGACAAGATGCTGATAAAAAACCCTAATTTACCTTGCCTAAGGTGCAAGATCAACGTCAAACAAGAAAATAGAGAGATCTTACCTATTTCAACCAAGAAAGAGAGCAAAACATACTTCTTAGGTCCTTCCTTAGCCATGAGTTATTACAACCATTCATAGGATCAACCTTGCAAGATAGCATAAACCTTAGAAATTTCACCATTCACCATTCATCACAAGCCAAAGAGAGAGGTGTGCATCACTCAAAAGCTCCAAAAAACCAAGATAAAAAGAAAAAAGTGCATCTTAGAACCCTTTTCCATGTTTACAAATGAAAGTTAGAAGCCTTATTTATATGAGGCTTCCTTGACTTAACTTTACTGCCTACCTTACTAAAAAGTAAAATAATTTAATTTTAGGGTTTGTCACCCACAAGTCAGGGACTAAACCACAAAAAGACTAAAACAAATGATAAAATGGTGCAATTGGCTTCATCCAAGTGAAGTGATGAAGTCGTGGGTGGACGTTAAGCCCCAACTAACCCCAACAATGTAGAAGATCTCTCAACGCCCTCCCCTTTAGCAAGGAAGGTCCATGTTTGACAAAAGGACAAGCCCTAGGGGTTGGAAAGGGATTATACTTCACCTCCAAGCATTGTTTGGTATCCTAGGGATGTTTTGAAGTGCCAAATTAATGCAAGGGCATCTAGGACAAACAGAAAAAGTCACGCCCAAAGGACAATCGATGGCCTCCAGAAGAATGGGCAGATAGGTTGAAGGAAGAAGGGAAAAGAAGCACGGTAATTCCAATCGTTGGAGTTGACGACCGACGACAAGGGATAAAAGTGGTTGATGACGACATCCCGACCTGAGATTCGAAAGGAAGCTGAGGAGTAAAGCCGATTGATTGTTGTAGGTGAAAGCACCGACTGTTTTCCCGAGTCCAAGAGCAGAGTAGTTGGGGCAATTGAAACAGTTGCAGGTCAGTTATGACGGTTGTTGCAGGAAAGCTAAGTGTTGTCATCTGCAGAGTTGAACCAGAGGATGTATTTAATGCATTCATGAGAGTGCCTATGGGTAAGAGAACTTCTAGAGGAAGAAACCGAGTCCTATGCATTGAGGCGGAGCTATAAATTTCAATGTCTATACAAACGAAGAGAGGCTAGTGAGTTCTGTGAAGAGAGGCTAGTAAGTTCTGTGAAGACTAGTGTGAAGGTTGCGAAGCTTGTAGAGAAGCTTGGACCGATGAAAGAGAGTTGTATTTCTTTCTGTGTGTGAGGCCTATGGGTCAAAAACTTGTGTGTTGAGCATTGAGGAAGTGCCATTCCCTCTCGCAGATGTATGTTGTCTGGTTGATGTCCATTCCGACTAAGTCAAGTAGAGGCTTGTATGTAAGTTCTCTTGTAAAAAGATATTGTTTACTATTTAATTGAAAGCCACAATTCTTGGCATCAGTCATGTTGTGTGTGTTTGTTTGCATTTTTGTTGTGCGCACTAATCAGCAGACCACCTAGATCGCGTCTACATCAGTTGGTATCAAAGCAAGAAGTTGTCCTACGAAGAGAAGTTCAGTTGCGATTGGACGAGGAGAACAACTCCAGTCGTGGTTGAATAGAGTTGTAAACGCGTGGGTTGGATCGATTGAGCGGAGAGATGGCTAAAAAAGGTGTTAATGTTCGTGGTAGAAGACAGCGTGAAGGCGCACGAATCGCTATCAACCATGAAACCTTCGAAGAATGCATTTAGACGATGAGAACGCTAAAGAATGAGTTAGCGGCCATGAAAGAGACCCAACGACGAGGGTATGTTGTAGAAACACTCGACCATAGCGACGAAGAAGTTGAGGATGAAGTTGATGCACTGGGTGACAAAGAAGAAGAAGACCCAGAAGGCAAACTTTAGAAGGCACTAACAAAAATGAGAGGTAAGGCTAAAATGGACATGCCTACTTACTCTGGAAGTCTGAACCCTAAGGATTTGATAGATTGGATCTGGGAAATGGAGAAATATTTTGATATAGACTAGATAGAGGGTGAAGATTGCTTGTCTAAAACTAAAAATTCATGCTTCATTATGGTGGGAGAATGTGTATACCGACCGAGTCAAGAGGGGTAAAGAGAAAGTGAAGACTTGGGATAGAATGGTCGCCAAGTTGAAGGATAAGTTCCTTCCCACCCCAATGTTCTCCATGTTCACGAAAGTACAAAACTTGCAACAGAAGGAATTGACAGTGAAAGAGTTCACTAAGGAGTTCTATCGATTGTCAATTAGGTCAACGCAGACCAACGAAGGTGAGGAGGCAGTCGCTAGGTATGTGAATGGTCTGAAGTATGCCATTCAAGACGAGTTGAGCCTATCAAGGTTCAAGACAGTCGAAGAAGCCTACCAGCTAGCTCTGAAGGCAGAAGAGAAACTGTCCAGAAATACATCGACAAGCAAAGGAAAGTCGACTGCTAGAAGTCAGAGTTATTTCGCCACTAGAGGACAGACTAGCGAGGCAAAGAAGGAAGAAAGTCAAGATGATCGACAAGAGGAAAGTACGACCAGAGATAGTGCATCCGAATACCGACAGGGAGGAGAAATTGCAGGAATCGAGGCAGAAATGGTCGAAGAAGAGATTTCGGTGGAAGAAGGGCAGAGCAATCCAAAATAGTCTATTATAAGTGTCGAGAACTAGGACAAAAGTCGTATGAGTGCCCAGAGAACCTACATACAGAAAGTCAACGGGAGGCTAGAGGTCGAGGAATCGACAACGAGGTTGGCCCGACAACGAAAGGGAATTATGGTGATATTGCATCAGAAGGAGGTCGAAATTTGACAACCCATAGAATGTTGTTGCAATCTGTACGACGGGAGGAGGAAGAACCGACTCATAGGAAGTCCATTTTTCGAACAAAGGTAAAGTTTCGAGACAAATGTTGTATGACCATAGTCAATGGAGGCAGCGCAGAAAATCTAGTCTCGACAGAGGTGATCGACAACTTGGGGTTAGAATGCCAACGGCACTCAAATGCATATAAGGTGTTGTGGTTACAGAAAGGCCATCATGTGAAGGTGACACAACAGTGTCTAATCAAATTTAAGATTGGAAGATTGCATGATAGTGTATTGTGCGATGGATGCTTGTCACCTGTTGTTGGGTCAACCATGGCAATACAACCAGAAAATGTTGTATGACAGTTGTCAGAACACAGTTACAGTCGAGAAGGACGGTGAGAGCTTTCAACTGATTCCATTGGACGAAGAGTCAAGTGGCCAAGGAAAAGAAAATGGATATTGGGAAAAGCGAGTACTGATGTGTTCAGCGAAAGAATTCCAAAAGGGGGAAGAAAAGCAGCGATGTTGCTTTGTGATTATTCCCAAGGGGCTAAGTGTTGATAAGCTGACCGAATATGTCCCGACGGATGTCGGAGAAGTGTTGTCAGAATTCAAGGGCATAAAGGTCAATGAGATGCCGAATGGATTGTCGCCAACGAAAAGTATATCACACCAAATCGACTTGATTCCAAGGTCGAGTTTGCCAATAAGGTGCCGCATAAAATGACGCCGATGAAGAATGCCACGCTAAATCGACAGGTCCAAGAGTTGTTGGACAGAGGATTGATTAGAGACAGGTTGAGTCCGTGTGCAGTACCAACTGTGCTAGCACCAAAGAAAGGGGGAGAATGGAAGATGTGTACCGACTCCAGAGCTATAAACAGGATTACCATCAAGTACGGATTTCCATTGTCGAGGATGGATGACTTGATCGACTATTTGAGTGGAGCAACATACTTCACCAAGATTGACTTAAAAAGTGGATACCACCAGATTTAGATCAGGGATGGTGATGAATGGAAGGCAACTTTCAAGAACAAAAGAAGGACTATATGAGTGGTTGGTTATGTCGTTTGCACTGACCAATGCGCCAAGTATGTTCATGAGGCTAATGAACGAGGTACTGAAACCATTTATGGAAAAATTTGTTGTTGTCTACCTCAACGACATATTGATTTTAAGTCGACAAGAGAAGAGCACTTGTCACACATTCGACAAGCCTTGCAGAGGCTAAACCAAGAGAAGTTGTTGGTGAACCTACAGAAGTGTTCCTTCATGCAGAAGGAGTTAGTATATATGGGATTCGTGATTTCCAAACAGGGTCTAAAGATGGATCCAAAAAAGGTCAGAGCCATTTTGGATTGGCCATATCCGACGAGTTCCACATAAGCGCAAATTTTTCATGGACTTGCCAATTTTTACCGAAAGTTCATTAGAGATTTTAGTCGAACATTGACAGCATGAATAAAGAAGGGCGATTTCAAGTGGCTAGAATTAACCCGACGAGCTTTTAAGAAGTTGAAACAGAAGGTGGCGGAAAGCCCAGTGTTAGCTCTTCCAAACTTTAAAAAGATATTTCAAGTCGACTGCGATGCAAGTGGGTTAGCAATTAGAGTTGTGTTGGGCCAAGAGGGTCGACCAATTGCTTTCAGTGAAAAGTTGGATGAAGCTAAGCGGAAGTATTCGATCTATGACCAAGAATTCTATGTTATTGTCTAAAGCATTGAAGAAGTGGAGACACTATTTGTTGTTGAAGGAAATTGTTTGAACACCGACCATCAAGCTATGACGTATTTGAATACTCAAACAAAACTAAATCATAGGCATATGAAGTGGGTGGAGTTCATGCAAAGTTATACCTTTGTATTAAAGCACAAGTCAGGAAAGACTAAAAAGGTAACCGACACGTTAAGTCCAAGAGTCGCTTTGTTGGGGACGATTGTTGTGAAGTCAACGGGGTTAGAATCGATAAAGATCGACTATGAAGTCGACAAAGACTTTGTCGGTGCATGGAGAGCGTAGAAGGAACCATAGAGTGTCGACAGGACACCATACTTGGATAACTTTATCCAAGAAGGATATTTGTTCAAAGGATATCAATTATGCATCCCTAGAGGATCAGTGCGGTAAAATATGATCATGGAATTGCATAGTGGAGGACTAGGAGGGCACTTTGGCGTCGACAAGTCCAAGTCATTGGTCGAAGAAAAGTACTGCTGGCTAGGAATGACAATGGACATAAGGAATTGGATCCGAGAGTGTTGCATATGCCAGTATGCCAAGGGAAAAAGTCAAAATACGGGGTTATATTCGCCATTTCCTGTATCGACTGCACCATGGGAAGATATTAGCATGGATTTCGTGCTTGGATTGTCGAAGACACAGCAAGGAAACAACTCCATCTTTATGGTAATCGACAGATTTTCTAAGATTGATCACTTTATTTCGTGTCGAAAGACAAGTGACACGACAGGTATTACTATACTATTCTTCAAGGAGATTGTGAGGCTGCATGGGTTGTCGAAAAGCATCACTTTAGACAAACATACCACGTTCATGGGACATTTCTGGAGAACCTTATGGAAGAAGTTTGACACAAAGTTATAGTTCAGTTCTCTATACCATCCGCACACTGATGGAAGACTTAAGCCGAGAACAGGAGCTTAAGAAATTTACTAAGGTGTTTAAATGCCGACCGACCGAAGCAGTGGGAGAATGTGTTGGCACAGGCATAATTCACATACAACAATTCAGTGAACCGGTCAACTAGGATGAATCCATTCCAAATTGTCCAAGGGAGAAGTCTGCATGGAGTAACAGATTTAATCGACATATTGATAAGTGTTGTTACGCTGCACCTGTACCCAGTGCACCCTTAGATGTACCCCAAAAAGAGAGAGCCAATTTTCTCGACCAAGAGGGGTGTTATCGAACAATGGTTGGTCATGGTTGGGCCCTTTGGTCCATCCTTTAGGGATACTATGGCTTAATGGCACTGTTAACTGCCCTTTGCAAGGGTTCTTAACCTCAGGGCTAGTGTCTGGGGCTCCTAAGGGTTGACCACTGGGTCACATGGCCCCATATCTTGTTTACATGCTCTAGAAGCCTTTGCTTCAGCTGCGAGACACTCGTCTCCCTTCACAACCACTTAGGACACCCTTCTAGCCCCTCAGCTTGCTAGCGCCTGCTCTCCCTAGCCTTATCTCCTCAAAGAAAGCCATCCTCCACGCTAGGCCTTTTTGCTGCTTTGAGGAGGGCGTTGAGGGATTTTACATCATTCTTGGAGTTAGATGGGGTATAACGCCCTCCCTCCAGCTCACTCCAACCTTTCATTTGGAGTGATTCGCTTATTTGAGCACATTTTGGCACCTAGGGGTAAAATTACCCCAAGTACCCTACCTTGAGCCTACATTAGGGCATATTTTATTATTATTTTGTTTTAATTTTAAGTTGACATTTTAAAATTTCAAATTAATACTCTTAAGGTATGTAGGCCTGGATATTTTTGTAAAAAGTGAGTATTAGATCATATAAATAGATCTCCTCACTTCATTTTTAAGACAAGACTGATGGGATAAAAACATTATGCACTTATTTTACCCTACCTAGGGCTCTTTGGACTAATGTGCACCTCTTGAGGAGACTTCTTTTTCTGGTTTAATGGCAATCTCTTGAAGTATCTTTGGTTCTTGCTCTTTGCTAAGGTGATGCTAGAATTGTTAGCTTAACACATGCAGAAGGAGACATCTATGCTCTTGTCTTGATTTCTCTTTGTTAAATGTTGATGGATGATGCTTGTTTATGGTTGAATGGTATCCATTAGTGTTGCATTTTATCTAAACTAGGTCGCTTTCAGCCTTTTGTCACCATAGTATTGTGGAGGACGTCCACTAAAGGAGTCCTTAGTAGATTGGGCCTTAGGTCCCTAAGTTATTCCCTAGCTAGGCTTCCTTTAACGAGCCCCTATGGCTGTTGGAGAAGGCCCTAGCTTGCCAAACTTTGGAAAGACCATCTCAAGAGGAAGGCTGGTCACCTTCCTTTATGCCCTCGGGTTACGGTAAAACCTTAAGACCCTTGGCTTTATTTTCGTACAATTTTCCTTCAATTTAATTGCATTTTCATATGTTTATATTTGCATTTTACATGGTAGATTAGGGTAAATTTAGGTCTGCAATTTTATGGTAAAAACCCTAAAAATCAAATATTTGTTTTTTTGCACTTTTGGGCCTCCCTAAAATTTCGGCCACCTTCCCTCTAAATTCACCCTGGCCTCTAAAGCCCTAAAAACCCTAAGGCGAAATTATAGGGAACCCTAAAAATACAAAAATTGCAAAAATCTCAAAATTTGCCCTAAAAAGCCCTAAAATTGTCCTAAAATTAGACCTAACTACCCTAGCAGCCTCCTCTTCCCTACTCCCAAGACCCTTCCTCTACCTTCGGGTCTGCTCTTTAAGGCAACCCTAAGGCTGCCTTGTGGCAGCCTTGGTCCCTTTTTCCCAACCTTGTTCTCCATCCCTGCTACATCACAGCCCCCCCTTCCATTTACCTTGTCCTCTTGGCTGCCTCCTGTTATCACCAACCTTGTAGTTGCCTATGTATGATGGATCCAGGATGGATGGTAGAGGGGCAAGCAACTAAGGAGGTGGAACCAAGACTGCCTAGACTCCCAAATGGATGGTTGTCACGCCAATCAAGGCAGTCTTCGCTTTATGTTACCTAAGTCCAAGTTAACACAGGGGGAGACCCAGATCTACTCCCAACATGAGAGATCAGACCTAGACACCAGATCAGATCAAGTATGGCTTGAGGTACGTAAGGTGTAAGGTAATTGGAAACACTAGATCTATGGAAGATGATACTAAGTGGACTAGGGCTTTGGATGAGGGTTTCAGTCGTATGAGGGTTGATCCAAAGTGACCTATAGGGGTAATACTTAGATCTAGGGTTGAGGTACTAGCAACTAATGAAGATAATTGCTGCCTTGGGAAACATAACCAAGGCAAGGTAAGTAAGGACAGAGTTGGGACTGTCTAGTACCAAAGGGTTAGACTTAATGAAAGATATGACAATGTTAGATTACCTGAGTCATCAAGGAGCAGTCAACTTTTAGGGGGAAAAGGTCAAAAGAGGGCTAGCGCTATGCTTGGATATCAGTGCCTGTTGAGCCTTAGGTAATGGAATCGGTATTTGCACAGCGTTAAAGTGAACCCACCTAAGATATGCCCTGATCTATGGACCCAGAAAAGTGTTTGGCCTAGAAGATTCAATTTGCAAGGAAACCAGCAGAAGGAGGGCTAGCGCTAGGGTTTGGAAAGGTAGATCTGCAGATCTAGGAAAACCAGGAGACTATCAACTCAGCGTTGGAGTGGAGATGAGTTCAGAATGGCCTGATCTACAAACCCAAGTCAGAAAATTTCAAGAAAAATCAGATCTAGAAAAGTCAAAATCTGATGAGGGATGCTAGGAGGCTGAAAGTCAGTTTTTCAGATCTAGGGCTACCTGGATGGAACTAGCTCAACGTTGGGGGTGTTCTGGAGTGAGGAAGACCTAATCTACAAACCCAAGTGATTAATTTCCGGAAAAAAGTCAAATCTTGAAAAGTCAAAATTTCAGTAGGTGCGCTAGGGTTTGAGCAGTCAGAAAGTCAAATCTAGGGCAAACCAGTCACAATTTGGATAGCATTGAGGAGGATTTGGTGAGAGGGATGCCCGATCTACAAAACCCAGAAATGGTTTTGTTCAAAGATCAAGCGGTTCCCCGATTAAGTATTTTTTTGGATTTTTATTATTCAGGAGTTTTTCAGAAAATTTGAAGAAAACACAGGTACAATGGATTGAGACCTGAAAGAGAAGAGACTTACTTGTCGATCTTACCTGGAAATGCTTGTAGATGTCTTGATGATGATGATCCCCGCCATCTCGATCAATTCTGGAAGATCTAAGTGAGTTCTAGGACCAACGTTATGCTCCAAGTGACCAATGCGCCCCCCTATCCTGCACAAGCAAACTTCAACAATATCAGATTTGTTGTACCACAAAAGAAAAAGCTAGATCTGCAGAAAAGTAACAAGATGTAATCATAGATCACAATGAAGCTAATGAAAACCCCCTAATACAAGATGAAGACAATCTGAGCGAGTTGAGGTCCCCCTGCAAAAACGCTCTAGCTGAAAACACCCTCCTGTAAACAAGACAATGATCCCGAAAAAAGATATAGATCTCACAAAATATTCTGAATGCTAAGAAGCAAGAGATTTTCCAATCACCACCGAAGAACATCAGATGCAAAGCATATCTAGAAAATATCCACAAAAAATCTTTCTATTATTCAAATTCAAGAGCCAAAGACCCCTTACAAATGAAAAGCTCTCTCATTTAAATAGAAATGAGAGAACCAAAATCCTAACCACTTTCAAAACGAGTGGCTAAGATTAAAAGATAAAATGTTCTAATCAATGGTTGAGATGAGCTCAACATACAATACATGGATCAATATAACCATAAAGGACCAAAGTGGACAAAATCACCCATACAAAAAGAAATAAATGAAGCACATGGTGGCTCCATGGAGTGTTAACTAACTCCCTCTAGGTGCCATGGCACAATAAAATAATATAATATTTTAATTTTCTGACTTTGTGCCTCCTTGAGGAAATTGTGAACCTCCCAAAAGCTCTAGAAAATAATATAAAAATGTCCCAAAAAATAGGTGTGGGCCCAATCAGGTGCTGCAACTGCTGGAGAAGGTGCGGAGGACATCACTCTCATCATCATGACTCCTCCCATGTCATTTCCTTGCCTCAATAGCCCAAATCGATTTCTTCAATAGCCATTTAATCATTTTTTAATCTGCCTCGGGAAACGTGAACCTGCCAAAACAACCTCCTAGGATGCCTGCATTGTCAAACTGAGCCCACCAGCCTCTTTGGGATGAGGGTACTATGGTACAATCAAGTGGTTGCACCCCCTATGCCCTATCCAGTGCCTTAGGAGATCAAATAAAAACATCTCCCTGCTAAGACACATCATCCTGTGAAGCAAAACTGCATCCAAAGAGTAAAATGAGCCTGGCCATCTCTGCAAGTGCCCGAAACTGAAAACAAACTATCTTATTAGACTCAGAGAGTCCAAATCCATCTAGGGTGTATGCTCATACCGCTCTCAGGTCTCTACCTAATCATCAACCATATCCAATAGACAATATAACCATCTGTAAATGACTAGATACCAATAATATAGCTCAGACTATCATCCATCTGCTGCAAGTGTTATAAGGCTAAGACATGCTCTACAACTCATTTAAGCAACAATCACAATAAGTAGCAGTCATTTCATTGGCGGTACATCAACCAAATACATATATAGGGTTTTATTTATTATTACTAAGACTAGACTTTCAGGACTATACTCACTTCATAGTTGTAGTCAATTTGCTAGTGAAGGCTGAAGGCTGAAATTGACAAGGCTAGGGCAAAGGATGACTTCCTACTTGACATCATGACACTTTGGATATGGAAAGGAAAAACTCACTATAACCACATGCCGGACAAACAACAACACAAGGAATGGCAGTGCCTCACAAATGGTTGAGTTGTTCAGAGAGTGTTTATTCGACTTAGGCATCATGTCTACATCAAGTTTGATCCAGTTTCATTAGGATCATCAATTTTATTTCCATGGCCTTTTTGGCCTATATGTCCTTTTGGGGACTTCACCAGTGCTTAAAAGCACAACGAACTGCAGCTTTCATCCAGGACATATTCAAATTTACAAGGTCAGCAATATTTGGATATAGCGCATATTTATCCATTGCTTTTTTTTTGGACCTTTTCTTATACCCTTCAAGGGGTATTTTAGCATTTCATTGCTCTTGCCCTTTTTTCACATATGTTAAAAAACACAGTTTAGCATTTTCATTTTCCATGGGCGCATATAAACATTTCCAATACAGGTAGTACATGAGCTTTCAGTTTTAGTCAACAACATCTCAAGTGACCAGGGGGAGTTCTGCACAGTGCCAAACATCGGGACAACCGACCAGAATGATTTAGGCATACAATCCAACTCACCAAAGGCAAGTTTTGTCACCAACTCAGAGTCGAGACACAATATAAACAGGGAGGTTTGTCCAACAAAGGTTCTAGAGGGGAAAGGTTCTCCATGCCACAAGTCAAGTAGTAAGTCGGGTTAAAAACAAAACTCGAAGGTAATGGATGGGTGGAGACAGTGAAAGATGAAGCCAACACTAGCAAGCCAAAACAATGGTGGGAATGACTACCTCTATTCTCCCTAAGGAGGGTAAAACCAATGAGTAAAGATCAGGAACTTCCAAGTCTAAGTAGGGACATCAATACATAATACAAATACATCCAAGTACATATAATTATGACCGCCAGATCATGACCCTACATGTTAATACATTTCACGAAGATGAATATAAGAGCAATGATAACCATAACACAATATAATACAAGTTGGGTCATAATCATGCATATAATCCATCTGAACCATCATCTATCCAATGAGAAAGTGCTGATATAAAACTGGGCATCAATAACTGCTCTGTAATGACTAAATGGCTACATCGGTCCTCAAATCTGAGTGTCCTGAGATTCAGTCCTGACATGGGTGAGTACAATAGTCCACAAATAAAATAATGATCCGTCAAAACTGCTCATCTCAGCATCTCATATGTAAGAGATCTGGTTCAAAAATGTACTGTATCTGAAAAATAGAATATGGTAGCCCGGCTACACTATATGTGATAACACCTCCCAAGCATTCCTTTGCACCCTCAGTCTTTACCCAGGTCTGGTATAGACCTCTTTCACACACCCAAGGCTTTTAATCCAATCTTTTAAGGTTGCCCTTACAGTGGCAGCCCTCTCTAACTAAACCCTGTTGTACCTTCTCTTCAATCCTGCACACTATCAAGTAATCGTTGGATTTGTGGGTTACACAACTGCTGGTTCGAAATGCAACAAAAAGTGAACTGTCATTAACCTTGTTTACACGCTGGATGCACACTTTGTAAATTCTGAAACATCAATATACTACTACTGCTAATATTTCATTTCAGGACTGATTTAAATGGTTAGTTATGCATAATACTGCTTGCACAAAGTCTAGAGTAAATAATGTGTGATTATGAATGCCTTAAGGAATGATATATCTTACAATGTTGTTAACACATGAACACACTATTATACTACTGCAAAGATTCATTTCAGATCCAATTTACTGGCTTGGTTATGCATATTGTTGGTTACATGAAGTCCGGAATATTAACACTGCTTTAATGACTAATATGTTGTTAGTACTTTACTCATACTATTGTACCTTGAATGATTTGTCTGCATATCTCTACTAGTACTACTATGTATGATTCCAGTTATGTGCAATTTGGTCAATACTTGCTTATTACCTACATTAGCTAGTTGAGTGAAGGACACTCCATTCTTGTGGTATCTACATAATCAAAGATCAAAACTAGTTATTACTTATTTGCCTATTCTAAATACGTTACTAAAGTGGAGGTAATAGTTGCACGTGAAACATTCTCACTTATGTTACATTCCCTCATTCCTGTATTGACTCCAATAAGGCATTGGTCACTAACAATCTTCAAAGAAGACTATTTTGCGTCTAAGTGCTTTTGCAGAGTTCTCGTTAGGGCTCTCCCCTAGGAGGTTTCGACTTCTAAAGAAGTTAGGAGACATGACTAAGGTGATAGTGGTCACTTTCTCTGCATATGCTTGCCAGTGGCTTGGACTGCCATTTCATCCAGTAACATGTGGGAAGAGTGCTAACGCGGAGTCATTTGTCGACCATATGAAGGAGGTACATGAATAGGTGAAGCGACATCTAGAGAAGAGCAATGTTGCCTACAAGCTAAGAGTTGACAAGAAGAGACGACTGCATTCTTTTGCAGAAGGTGATTTAGAGTATGCACACTTGAGAAACGAAAGGTTCCCGCGTGGCATATATGATAAGCTAAAATTGAAAAAAAATGGTCATGCAGAATCTTGAAAAAGATATCGGATAACGCCTATGTGCTTGAGTTGCCTGAAGGCATGGGTATATCGCCGACATTCAATGTTTCCGATCTTCACAAGTTTGAAGAAGGGTCGACGAGTGATGAAATGGAAGTAGTTGACTTGCTAAGACATATGTCACTTCAATCGAGCAGTGAAGTCGCGAAAGCACTCAATGAACGAGAAATTGAGAAGATCGAGAGCCAACGGAAGAGAAGTATCTAGTTCGATGGATAGATAAAAACCTAGAAGATGCGACATGGATTCCAAAAGAATAATTGAGGAAACTGCAAAGGTATGAGCAAAGTTCTTTTCAACCCCAGGAGGTTGATGCAAGGGCATCCAGGCCCAATAGAAAAAGCCAATGATAACCGACGGAGACGCCCGAAGGACAGTTGACAACCTCTTAAAGAATGGGCAGATAGGTCGATGGAAGAAAGGAAAAGAAGCGCACTAATTCTAACCGTGGGAGTCGACGACCGACGTCAAGGATAAAAGTGGTCGACGATGACATCCCGACCTGAGATCCGAAAGGAAGCTAAGGAGTAAAGTTAATTGACTGTGATAGGTGAAAGGACCGACTATTTTCCAGAGTCCAAGGACAGAGTAGTTGGGGTAGTTGAAACAGTTGCACGTGAGTTATGGTGATTGTTGCAGGAAATCCAGGTGGCATAATCTACAGAGCTGAACCAGGGGATTTGTTTAATGCAGTCATGATGGTCCCTAGGGGTAAGAGAACTTCTAGAGGAAGAAACCTAGTCTTGTGCATTAAGTTGTAGCTATAAATATAAGTGTCCATAAGCAAAGAGAGGCTAGTGAGCTCTGTGAAGAGAGGCTAGTGAATCTGATACATCTACTACATAAAATGAATCTGTCATCTGATAGTTACCTAATGTGACATTCAATTTTGGAATCCAGTAGTTGCACTCCATGCTGGAGTTCCCGGCTACTGCTACAGCGAATCCTTCAAACTTCTCGGTCTGAATACCCCTCTTGGCTACCCAAGCGGAGTCAATGAAATTGTGGGTTGCTCCCCCATCAATCAATACTCCTACTCTGTGACCCTGTACTACTCCTCTAACCCTGAGAGTATGGAATCTTGGTACTCCAGATAATGTAGCAATGGCTCCCTCTGGTGTATCACCCTAAAGTGATTCTTCCTCAGCTGCCCGTAGTTCTTCTGTGGCGTCCTGCTCATAGTCCTCCTCGTCACTGTCCGAATACACTTCGATGTAGTGAGCCTTCACCTTCCCCGCACACCTGTGTCCTGGCACCCATGGTTCCTGACAAGTGAAACATAATTTCTTCCGCCTTAAGTCTTTTCTAGTGTCCTCGTCTAACCATGTTTTCTCGGGAACATCCTGCTGAAAAGGTTTCTTGTCCTTGTCCCTAACAGGAAAGTTGGCTTTGAGAGGGAACCTATTCTTCGGGACTGAATCCTGTAGATCTCTGGCTTTGCTAATGGCATCCTGCAGAGTGGGGGGTTTGTAGGCTTTCACCCATCCCCGTAGTGGCTCTGTTAGGGCCTGAGTGAATAACGTCGTCAACCTACTCTCTGACACATCTATTACCATGACTGCTATCCTCTGGAATTCTGAGATGAAGACGTCTGCACTACCTGTCTGTTTGAGTTGAGCCAACTCCTTGAAATGTATCTCTGGATCCTTCCTATCAAACCTCTCCATGAGCTTCTGAGTGAACTCACCGTAGGAGTGTATGGTGTTGTGACCCAATGTCACCAATCCGTGGTACCACCACTCGTGAGCCTCTCCGTCCAGGTGGAGTGTAGCCAATTTAATGGCATCTGTCTCTGTCATGGGATTGAATTGGAAATAGGTATCCAACTTTTGAACCCATATCCTCGCTGAACCTCCATGAATCCCATCAAAGTTTGGGATGGTCAACCTACCCAAGCTCTTCTACAACTCATAGTTGTGATTGAATCCCTTGTTGAAATTCCTGGGCCTGTTCCTACTCTTCATGTTGCAAAAATCCGAAAAAGACATGGCGGCATGAAACTCATCCCCCAAGTCCCTGTATTCCTGCAAATAAGCCCCAAAAGGTTCGCTAGGCTCTACCTGCATGACTGGACCTCCTACTGCATCTGCCAAGAAGTGAGGCATAGTAGGCCAATTGGAAGGTCTGCTATATATGTGCAGTGTATTCTGTATATTGGTGTATGCAACCTTTCCACTGCTGCTTGTAGACCCTCGATCTACCGGTGAGGGAGGTGTACTGTTGTTACCTATTTCTGGTTTCGTCGATAATCTGTTGATTGCATTGAGTACATCTTTTTGCTCTTTGGCTAAGTCTTGCAATGCAGATACTGAGTTGCGAAACTCCATCCTGTCCTCATCTTTTCCCGTTCCCTTTCCCCTGCCAGAGTGTATACCTGTTTGTTCCATGTCTGAGTTGATATCCTCTAGTTGGATATCCTCAAAGTCCTCTGTGTATCTACTCCTTTTTCTATAGGTTACAAAAGGGTCTTCTTCTGTATTCATCTACTTCTCATTTCTTAAGCCCACAGCTGGCCAAGAAGATAGCTCTGATACCACTGTAATATCCCAAATCCCGATATTTTCTATTTCTATGCAAATTGACTGAAACAGCTGGGCATGCAAACTGCCATGCAAAAATTCCCTATTTTATAGCTAAAATTAGGGTTAGGGTTTGCAGGATAGAATGTAACACTTACCACTGAAAAGCTAGCTGAAATGCTCCTGAGAGAATATGCACGCATCAAGAGCCGATTTGGAGATGACTTGGTACCTTCTACCTCCGGTGATACCCCAGCAGCACGAACCCAAAATCAGCTAGGGGTGACGTTTTCAATGAAGGAGGTGTCCGCTGAAGCTAAGAATTTGCAGGATTGGTAATCTTCCTGTGCCGGAGAGAATGCCTGACACATGCGGAAGTTTTGAGGTCTCTAGGCAGGCTAGCGACTTGATCTAGAGGTTTAGCTGCTCATGCCCCCCTGATCTCGAAATTGCTGATAACTGCTCAGGATGAGCAAGACCGGATCTGATAATCACCGGGTAATGGAGTATGATACCAATGATGAGAATGGTGCCTGGGTTTTGAAGGTAAACTGAGATTTGAAGACCCAGCGAATGATTTGGGGCTTTCCAGCTGAAAATCCCCTTACGGGTTCACACGTGCCCTTGCAAACAATCTCTGATGGATCCTAGATAACTGTAAAGGAATGAATAAATTGAAGAGCGGATGGTGAACCTGGATGGTTTACCCCAGATGAGACTAGGGCAGATATCTCACTGCCGAAACCCCATTAGTTGAAGACGCTGTCTCCAACCCCAACTGCTGTGGCCGCACGCTGTGCTGCTACTCAAGAGCTCCAAAATCAATAATCATCAAAAGTAAAGTCTCCATTCACTTTATCTTTCTTTTATAACTTTCAACTGTGAAAACCCTAACTTTTGACCTAATTAGGTCACTTTAACTTCTAATTTGCAGTTGACTTGCATGCATGCGCATGGAGACTTAAATGGGTGCATGCATCATTAAATAATGCTTAGATGTCATGCATGTCGGTGGCTTTTGGCTTCGGCGGCCCTCTTTGACGTAATGGTGATATCATATTGATGCCCTAGATTTTTTGTAGATGGCATCAGTCTTCAGTTGATTCCCTAACTGTCAGTAACCGCTCGAACCCACAGGAATCACATAGGTTAGCGGTTTTGGTCCTCAATGCCTAATCAGATGAGAACATTACAGAATATCTTATTGACTCCATAAGGCACTGGATTTCTAACCTAAGAAAAAGGGTTTTGTTATAAGTAGAGTTGTTCTTGTTGCTACATTTTACATGGCTACTTCTATCTTGTTTTAGAAAGCTTCCCGTGGCCAAAGGAGCTGACCTAAACAAAGAGGAGAGTGCATTGTGGTGACATTGGGTGCATTAGCTGAGAAGTTGTCAATCTTAGCACCAGCCCTTGTGACCTAATTGGAAGGGTGTTAATTCATGCGATAATAGGGAGAGTTCAATGTTAACATCGAGTAAAGATGAAAAAGATGAAATAGTTAAGGTGACACATTAGAGAAACTCATGTTTTGTTTTGCTTCCATGTATTTGCCACCTGATCTCACACCCATTACCGGTATGTTGTTCAAGGGAGAAATCCAACTAAAACCGGAAGCGTAGTAGGCCAAGAAGTCCCAGTTGCACATAATGGTATTAGATTCCATGCCCAAGGGATGGTTCAATACCCATGCCCAATGAAATGTTCAATGCTTTCATGGAAACTTCCACTTTAGCTCAAGAAGGGAGCAGTGCTCCTACTCCAAACTTTCCTGTGGATTGTCGAGGCACAGTTTCAAATGTAGATGTTATATTAAGTACTGATTGCAACTAGTAGAGGCCAAGATATATCCATCCAAAGTCCCATAATGAACATGTTATATATTTTCTCTTTTTGGATATATATATATATATATATATATATATTCGAAAGAAAAAAGCAATGTTCCACCAAGTTTTTGGAGAGCGGGAGCGAGGAAACGTAGGAGTGGCATATGTAAAAGTACCCTTGGGAATGCATCCTCATGTAACAATGCAAAAAAATGTTAAGTGACATGGGAAATATGACTCCCTTTAAGAAGTTTGTGATGGACTTGGGAATAGATATCACACATTCACCTAACATGACTTCATATGACCCCTAAGGCACTTTTATGATATTGCAAAAGGAAGCCCACTTTGATACATGGAAACCATATTTATGAATTGATCCTTCAACTTGAAGATAAAAACCCACAAATGGCCCTTTAACCTTTAGGGAAAAATCTTTTTCATAAATACTTGACCTCCCTTGAAAAACAAAACACTTTTGGAATAAAGTGGACCCTTTTCATTTAAGGAAGAGACTTTTACTTGTGAAAATGAACCCTAGAATTTTAGACAGACCTCAAACATCAAATGGGAACAAGCCATGATACTCTATTTTTTAATTTTACGTTTTTGACTTTGAATGTCGAAACCTATGGAATAAGGCAGTGCATAGTTTCATCTCATGATTTCAATGTTGATTTCTCTGATTTTATTCTCTTTCAAAGCAGGGATAACAATTATGTCTCGTGGATCCCAAAAAGTACTTGCGAACAATGGTATTGTGTTGCGGGTTACCTCAAGAGCCATCTTGATAAGATGGGTGTTATTGTAGCAGAGGTTTTGAGCTTTCTCGAATCTCCACAAAGCACATGTCAGTCAAACAAGTGCAAGCACATGACTCTTTAAACATAAAACCAAGCACTAGAAGATGCATATGAAACTAACAAATAGAGGAAGAATTGCCAAAATCTGAGAATTTAATATCTAATATCACTTGCAAGTTGCAACGTATCAAAATTGAATCTAGAACTTGGGATTTCTCAATTTCGGGATCGATCTGTATATTATAAAGGCAATGGGAAGTCATGCCAGAGTAAGATGATCTAGGATGTTGCACAACCACAAATTCTCTTGCAGCAAACTAGACTACGCTAGAAAATTGGCTCACTAGTAGGTTGCCATGTTCATGTGAAAAGCTAGAAAGACTCAATTAGACTAATAACTGATTGAGTATACGAATTCCACCCAATATAGATGCCCTGGTCAAACATATTTAGTTCAGTGGATATCAATTAAAGGAACAAATTCCCGACAAGCCAACAAAATTTCACAGAACCTGCAAAAATGAATCCATAACCCAAGTTGTAATATCCCTCAAAAATTATTTCTAAGAAGGTTGCAACAGAATCCAGACCCACACAAAGTTTTGACTGGGATATCATACATAAATAATGAATAAACAGAATAAATATGGGAAGGATGCATACGTTGAAGTACAAAGAATCATGCAAAAGCCCTAAGAATCGTTGAACATTCTCAATCTAGTCTTGCAGCAAAATTAGGAGACTAACAACCAAACCTTTTAGTCACATACCTAGCTCTGTTGTTAAGTTCTAACCAACAAAGGAATCTCTAGGGTAGTTACAAATTACAAGTGATACCTAGATGAGATTTATATTCAACTAGATAACAAACTCCACTAAAAATGAAATCTGTTGAAGACAAAACTACCAAGACTGAAGTCAATTTATAATACATGATGAGCACTTGACCTTTTTTATATGTATGATTGCCACCAGCACATCGAATATCATACATGAGGCTTTGACATTGGAAAATCAGGAGTAAATACATGCTAAGTATGAATACGCCCATGCTTAAGGTGTCTAACAAATATATGTATGTGTGTAGAAGACTTCTTCTTGGAACAACTTTGTGATTCTTGACATGAACGTGCCTCTACAAGGCCTATCACTACTCAACACTCAGCCTCACTGAAGCCTAACAGTAGGATACTGGTTTTAAAACTATATTTAAATTGTGACAACGGTGATGGTTGACAAAAACAGCACTAA
>LPNX010318977.1:199860-232166 GCA_001517045.1 Pseudotsuga menziesii | reverse complement strand
ACTTTTGCCATGGAGAGGGGAAGGTTGAATATGAGAAGTCCAAAACTTCTTTATATAACTCAGGATTTTGCCGCCTCCTTCTATTCTCTCTTTTCATTTTGATGAAATTGTTGCTTTTGATATCTTCAATAAAATACTAAATTGAGATAGTATTACTAATTATTCTAAACAAATAAGGAAATATCATTAAATATTTTCAAAAAGGGACATAGCCTTGTCAATGATGGTTTGTCAAGTGGGTGAAAGGATAACATTGTTAACGCTTCCACCGGGATTGAAGTACCCTCAAGCTCCCGCATCATGATAAGTGGAAGCCATTCAAGAAAAAAGACAGCTTTATCAATAATCCACTAAATATTTAGAAAATGTCATTAAAATTTAAAAAAACACAAATAATTCAAGTAAATAATATAAAATCATTGTAAAGTGAGGGAGTGTCATTAAATATAATAAAAAAGGATCAAACTTGTAAATAATTCATGCAAAATTGAGTGAATGTCATTTATATATATATTTAAAGAAAGATTTTAGAAATAATTTACTTGTTGAGAAGCTTAAAGTTTTAAACTTAATTGTTTTTTTTTACAAGAACGGTTATGTTTTTTATTAATCGAACAGTGGTATAACCACTGAGAAAGTTTCTACAAAGTTCAAAGACTATCCATTACAAGTAGAAACCACAAAACAAGAAAAGCTGACATTGCTGCTGATTTCACATAGAGATTTACTCTCTTTGCACAGAGAGAACATAGATAATAGACTTAGCTTACTACTACTGGAAACAAAATTTCAAAAAGGAGAACCCCCATGGGAACTTGCTACTTTCCTTGAGCGTCGCCATGCTGACCAGAATTTGTTGTTGCTACTCCACCTGCTGCCATTTTTGCCACTGCCAGCTCCAATTTATCAAACCTCACTTCCAGCTCTACCATCATTCTGGTCATCGCGCTTTTAGACTGAGAGATAGACTCTAAGAATTCTTCACGCAGACGGGAGAGGTCTCTATCCACCAATTCCAGACGTCTTCTGCCTTCATTGTCAATTTGTTTTAGATAGCTCTTATGCCTGCTGAGGTTCCTCCTAATTGCCCGTAGCTCAGCAGTGACCGAGAGAGCCGAGGAAGAAGAAGCAGACGATTCTGGAGAGGAGTCCATGGTTCCCGATGAACCCACAAGCCAAAAGCATCCAACCAAACCTCCACTTTGTATCCAGCAAACAGTGCAAAATGCAGCAACTCCCTGCATGTCTCAACCTAATAAAACTATCTGGACGCTCAATAAATTCATGATCTTGGGAGGATCCATCACACCACTCACACATGGGGGATGGAACAGTAGAGGACGACCAGGCTGATCCAGTATGCGGGGAGCTTCAATCATCTTGGTACGGACTGGAGAACTTCGGTTGCGGACGAGACAGAGGAGGCGGGCATATAACTGCCACACGCCAGACCACGTGCCCGCATGAATGCAGCCCCTCCGCCACGATCCTGCATGATGGAAGACAGGACAAAGGGGTGCCACGTGGGTAGCAGTGGGACAAGCCCCTAGCTCCCTTGCCCATGGTCCTATGGGATATGGCAAAGGGAGCTAGCTCCATTCAAAACCAACGATCCTTTGCTCAAGGATGTGGCGAAATTAGCCGCGAGGTCAGCTTGATCATTTAATCCTCTTAAGACATCGAAATAGTCAATCCTCCGGAATGATTTGGAGAGGCTTTGAATCCATTTAATCAACTGACGGAGTTTTATCTGGGACGGCATTGAGCTGGTAGTTAAGGATTGTATAACTAGTCTTGAGTCCCCAATCACCGTAATTTCTGAAATTTCTTGGCTTCGAGCTTGAGAGAGGCCCTCCCAGAGAGCAAGTTGCTTCTGCGACGTTGTTAGTTTCATCACCTAATCCCCAAGAATACACCTGTTCCTGAATTCCATCGGGATTAATGAGAATCCCTCCCCCTCCTGCCGCCCCTTTTAAACTTAATTATTAACCGGAAGAAAGATATTAAAAATAATTTGCTTGTTGACAAGCTTAAACTTAATTGTTGAGGTCAATGGGCGGTGGTTCAACAGTGAAGATGGTGGCATGACAATCATCGACCAAGGTCCAATTCTCTGGGATATGAAAATGAAAAGTAGTTAGGACCAAGTTACAAGTCTTGAATGACTTTGATGGAATAGTGCCCGGGTTGAGGCAGCCTAGCTGTACGTGTTAATGACTCACCCCTTAAGGTCATTTTGCCGGCCGAGCAAACCAGTTGTAGTGCCCGACCTGTTCAGGCTAATGGTAATGCCTTCACAGCAAGCACTTTCGAAAATCAATAAATAAATACGTAATTCTTGAGAAATTGATAAGAAACTGCCAATTGATCAAAACAACCCTCAATAGATTTAAGCAATTCCGACAGAATGCAATATACAAAGTGTAGTCACTAAATATTCCTTCAACGGCTATTAATTTTAAAGAGATCGCCAGTTCAATTAGTATGGCATACTATCTAATCGCCTAATTATACAACTTAAAACCTTGACCTCTATGGGTTACCAAACCGTGACATCGAGATACAAGAGAAAAGATTCAAGCGCACTTACTGTTGCATGTAACTGGCTGAGAGGGGGCGGAGGGGAATAACCACTTTGTGCTAGCGAATTCAGGAGCAGAGAAGAAGTTCCGTATGGGCATATTGTTGGGACCGGAGTCTCCCAGGCCATGTAACCACATTATCATGGTGCTTTTGGCCATGTCCTTACTTGGGTTCTCCAAATGCAAACGGACCTGTCCTGTCCCTCCCAATGTGAATCCCCAATATGTACACACACTAACGATGCAAAGCAGGATGATTGCACACCCACTGCTCCATTTTATAGACATGGCCCCTCCTTTGACCTTGAATTCATTCTGCTGCATTTTGGTTATAAATTAAATTTTAATTTCCCTTGGTAGTTGTTTGTGGGCTTACTATTTGTAGTCACATTGTTCACTCATAATAGAAAGAAAGTGAGAGACAACTATGTTTATTTTGTATTGTTTTGGAATGTGTTTTACCATCATAAAAATTTATTTTCACTTATTTAATGTTGATTTTAAGGATTGGTTTATAATATTATATAAGTGTTCATATATCATAGTTTTTTTATTATATTAATATAGCATCAAGAGATGGAATGACTACAAAACCTTTCTTAGGGTTTTGTGAATTTTTAATAGTTTTTTGTTTTTTTTTAACAATTATGGAGTCAAGTTTTTTTTAGATTAGTACCTATTATGTAAAAAAGTGGGAATGTTTTTTTAGTGTTTTCTTGTTGCTGGAATTTTTTTATTTTATTTACTCAGTTTGGTTTTTTTCCCTCTTTTCAAGGTTTGTTATTTGATTCGGCTTCTCCCCTTAGAGGGGACTTTTCGTTGGAGGGACCTAGCAATTCTTTGGTCCATGGGAGGCTCATAGAGTCAATGGTTTTCTCTAATGATTGTATGTCAACTTTCTTGCCCCTTAGCAATTCTTTAATGCTCCCATTATGTCACTTGAGAAGGACATTGTTTCACGTCATGATGTTGCTATTATTTCTGACAAAAGGACAAATGGCCCTACTAAGTTTAGTCCATCAAGCCCCCTTTCTGACATCTCATTTCCTCAATCATGGAAACCTTTCCCCTTTTCAAAATAAAGTGGGTCATCTCTATTTACTAGTCATCTTGGTGCTTTGTCAAAGAGCCACAACGACAGTGCATTAGGGTTTCTGAATTTGGAGAATAACCCTAGTTTGGTGCATGATCGGCAGATTCAAGTCCTGCATGATCGGCAGATTCAAGTCCTGCATGATCGGCAAATTCAAGTCCTGAATGTTGTGGGTACTACTCATGAACATGGGGCAGGAAGAATCGGCATGGTCTAACAGGTCATAAGACTAGGACTTGTCTAAGACTAAAAGCTTTTAAAGTAAAATTTAATAAGGAACCATATGTGCTTAGTCGTGATGTAAACATGGATAGAGTGGGAAGTTTTGTGCTTCAACATTAGTAGGAAGATTGAAGTATATAAAACCTAAACGGGGTGGAATTGATGGAGTGGGTCTCTATAAATTAGAAGCCCATTATTAAATATGCTTCCAAAGTTAGCATTCTGCCAAATGGTTGGCTTTGTTTTATGTTCTTGGAGGAAGATGATGTCCGAAAGATTCTTGATCGAGTGTGGGTTATTGGTAAAGGTTCACTTGTATTGAACAAATGGCGTCCTACATTTTATCTTCTGCGTGATAAGATTGTTAAACACCATATTTGGCTTTTATTACCAGGCTTTCCAATTCAACTATGGACCAAGAATGTTTTTGTGGATCTGGAAAACAAATTAGGAAAATTTGTATCTGTGGATGAAAAAATGCTCCACTTAATAAATAAAAGGATGGCCTCGGTTATGGTTGAGTTTGATGTATCTTTGGGTTTTCCAATGAAGGTGAGATTGTTTGGGGGGGGGAATACCGATCCCTATCTCTTCTTTAGACACAGGTGAAATGGACTCTGATAAAGGTATGTTTCAGTCACATACTCCTACTGCTTACGATGGTGTTTCCTCGGAAGAGTTAAAGAATATAACTTATATGGAAAGGGATTATGATAAAACATCTATGGGTGAAGGCTTTGAGTCTTGTAATAATATTGTTGTCCCTTTGGAACCGTTGGTTGAGAAGGTAAATGTAGATAACCTTTTCATGGAAGGATTTTGCCTTTGTCAAGGGCTTCTGTCAATTCCTTTGTTCGGCCCCATCCGCCGACTCCTTCCAACATTATCTATGATGGTTGTGCTTCGGGGGGTAATTCGGCCGAGTATCCTAGTATTCTTGAAAATGTTTTGAATTTCCTTCCTATTGGTAATTATAAGGTTCTCAACTTGAAAAATCAAGGTTCGATTGGTCATAAATCAAAAAAGGGAGAGATCTCTTTGACATCCCCATCCTTTGAAGACACTGCAACTAAGACTCCAATTCCCATCTTCTCTAGTAAGATATCAAATAAGTCGGATGTCTCCCCAGTTGCTTCCATTCATCATCAAAATGTAACCATTAGGAATAAGAAAAAAAAGGATAGACAAGCCAAAATTGGAGGTATTGATGGTAATAATGAATCTATTGGTGGTTGTTATGTGGTACCAGTACCGGCGCACCTTCATATGGGTCCCTAGGGAGAGAGAGTCGTTTTTTTCATACCATGACAAGTGTTATCCAACATTTTCTAAGTGGTGGTCATTGCTAGACCCTTTGGTCCTTCCTTTAAGAGTATTATGGCTTAATGGCATTGTTGACTGCCCTTTGTTGAGGTTTTTTAACCTTAGGGTTAGTGTCTAAGGCTCCAAGGGGTGGGTCACTAGGTCACATGACCCCTCCCACTTATTTCTACTCTGATGACATTTCTTCCAGCTGTGAGGATATTTCCTCTCTTCCAGGTCACCTTAGGCACCCTCCTGGTCCCTTTGTAGCCTAACGCCCTCTCTCCTTAGGCCTCTTCCAGAGATGATATCATCATCCTCACCAGGTCGTACTGCTTGATTCTAGGGGGGGGCATTGAGGGATTATCAACGCTATTGGATTTATATGGGGCATGACGCCTCCCCCTCCCCCCTTTCTTACTCCAACCTTATGTTTAGTGTAATTTGCTCAGTTTTAGCTAATTTAATCATTTTTGGGTAAACTATGGGGAAAATGCCCCAAGTTACCCACATATTTTATTATTTTATATTATTTATGTTATAATTTTAAGATGACATGTTATAATTTCAAATTGACATTTTAAAGGCATGTTGGCTTGGTTTTATTTGTAAAAAGTGTCTATGAGAACATATAAATAAATCTCATCACTTCATTTTGAAAACACAACTGATGGGACAAAATTCATTATGTTAATCGTTTACCATATAAGGGCCTTATGAAGTGATGCGCACCTCTTGAAGGAATGATCTTTTTGTCCCTTGGATGAAGTTTGATGCATTCTTTGTCTTGTTAATGCTTTGTGGATGGTAGAATAGTTGGAATGATTCATGATCAAGTAAGTCTTTCCCGTTTTGAAGGTTTGCTTGGTGAATGGTGGGTGAATTTTGCATCTTGAGTGATTGAATGGTATCCCTAGGGATGTATTCTCTTTGAATAGGGACATTTATCTACCTTTCTATCCCTTAGCATAGCAGAAACGCTCCCAAGAGGAGGTTTTTTACAAAGATATCCTTGGAGCTCCAACTTTGCCCTAGTTTAGGCTCTTAAAACCAACCCTAGAGGTTGTTTCGAGAAGCCTTAACCTAGTGACAAGGAGAAACTTCCTCCAGTAGAAAGGTTGGACACCTTCCTCTTAGGCTATGGTTTAGGGTGACATCCATTAGAACATTTATATTTTCACCTAAGACCCTAGTCTGTATATTTGTGAACATTATTTTAGGTTAATTTTTTCATTTTCTTGTGTAATTAGGTTTTATTTTCTGATTTTGTACATAATTTAAACCCTAAAATTAGAAACCCTGCCTCCTAAACCCTAGCTACAACCCCTACTCATCCCTAGTGACCTCCCTATTCCTCCTCCTTAAGGTTCGATCTACCTCCCAGGGACTTCACCCTCCTCCTTTTTCCTACCCTAACTGTCACGACCCTCTTTCTCCCATCTCTAACAACCTCAGACTCCTCTTTTGGAGCTCGACCTCCTTTTCCCTGCCTCCTTTCCCCCTCAGCCTCACTCTTCTCCCTCATTCCCACCCTTTGCCTAACCTAAATCTTCCTCCTTCGGCTCCCCACTTTGCCTTTGACCTGTCATAAACCCTTAACCATCTTCCTTAGGGCCCGACCTTTACTTGGTCAGTCCCTTTGTGGGTTGTAGCATCCCTTTTGGGCTGCTTCTTACTAATCTCTTGGGGGATGCTACTTATTGCAGGTTGTCCTAAGCTTTGATAGCTCCCAACACCTGCAATAAGACAACAAAAAATAAGTTGAAGGGGTTAGCAATTATTAAGTTTATTTTGTTAATGGAAAGATGACATAAAGGTTGATCCCAACTGTTTACTTGCCATAAAGGGGAAATATCAGATCGTGGATATCTGCTTATGCTACTAGAGATAAATTTAATTTGATATGGTCATTGTTTGAATACTAATTGTTGCTAGACATTTTGAAAATTGTCCACTATTGTCAATTGTTGGTAACTTGCACTTTGTTCGTGACAAATGTTGGGCTTGTAAATTGAATTGTTCATCGTTGAAAGATGTTATAATGATCCAGGAGGATATCCAAAGGGTCAAATTTTAAACTCAGTGAATACTAGCAAAAGTGGCATGATTACGAAGATCTCGTTAAGCCAATTTCGATGATGCTCGTTTCACCTCAAACAGAATCGGGATGAGGAAACTATGACATTCTCATGTTTCGACAAAACATGTATTTTATGTGTATAAGTGGCAAAAGAAGTGCCACATGGCACCTTTACAAGGGTGACATGTGTCATGTATGATGTTGACGCGGCGATTACATGGTAGTTCAGTTGGCACACATGGCGCAACATGGACCAATTATATTCCATCAAGTGGCATGAGCAATGATGAAGTGGCACCCAAGGTGGCCTAATACGAGGGTGACACATGGCATATTTCGTACATGTGGTTGGTTCACTAGTATGATAAAAATGAGGGGCCGTGATTCAAACTAGAGACCTCTTCCAACCGAGCACTACACCTTTACCAATCAACCTACATTAATTTGCTTGCGATAATGTGGAGCAACTTCTATTTCAAGTATGCACATGGTTATAAGTTATACCCCCACTCGAAATTTGAGTAGAACCATAGGGAGATAACACGTTTTTTAAATGTATTTATCATTTTTCGTGGGGTGGGGTCCATCATAATTATGTAGTGTGGTTACCAGTTGGATGCGGAATTGAATTATGCATCCAATTAGTGCTTTCGCTCAAAATTTGAGTAAAACCACAAGGAGATAACACATTTTTTAATGTGTTTCATATTTTTTGGTGGAGTGGGGTCCATCAAAAGTATGGAATGTGGGTACTCGTTGGATGCGGAATTGAATTCTACATCCAACAAGTTATCCCGCTTGAAATTTGAGTAAAACTACAAGGAGATAAGTTGAAAATACGAAAACAAAAAGTAGTTTTTTAATGACAAATATGCCAAATCAACCATTATGTTTGACTCATTTTCTTGAAATTATATTGGTTCTTGAATTCCAATGCATGAATGCCTCGTTTTCTTATAAGGGCCATTTTTTACCCCAAATTTTCTCTAATTCAGAACCCTGTGGTAGTTGATTTTAAGCCCTTCGGGACTTGTGTAGGTATTCTACTTGAGGGGAAATTTGAGGACTTTTATCAAAAAAGTTATATCTCAAATTGTTATGGTCCATTTAAGGACCATAAAATCTCATGGGATACATTTGAAGGCAACGGTATTTTAAAATATACCAATCTTATTCTGGTAAGGGATCTTAATCTCACATTATTTGCTACTGAAATTTGGGGAAACTATACTAGGTAGATCCCCTGCTCGATTGTTTTCACCACTATTTTAGAGATATCATTTATTGGATGTTGTTCCTGCCAATTTATGTCCCACCTGGAGGAATGGCAGATGTGGTGCAGATGGTATTGGTAAGAGATTAGAGAAGTTTTTTTTTTATTGTTGATGCCTTAGTTGGTTCCCTGAGCTGATATAGATCCTGGGTCATCAATTCATCTATATCTAATCACTCTCCCATTTGTGTTTAAATTGATGGGAACTCCTATGTTCATAAATATCCATTTAAGTTTAACCACACGTAGCTAGAGGATGGAGATTTTTTCACCATGGTTAGGTAAAATTGGAACTTATTTGATGTCCATGAGGAAGTGGTGCTATGGAATGTATGGTTAGGAAGCTAAAATGTTTAAAAAACATGGTGGCATTATGGAAAAGAAGCAAAAACATAAATCATTTGAGATCTTCTAGAGATTAAGGAATTGTTAAATAAGATATTTGATCAAATCATTTTGGTGTTTTTAATATGGAGGAAAGGCGAGTATTATTTGAATTGGAGACCAACAAAGAAAAAATACTTAAGCATGAGGAGTTGGCCTAGACATTGAAAATCTAGGCAATATGGATTGCCCAAGGCAATAATAATACCAATTATTCCATAGTTTTGCAAACTATAGGAAGAATTTAAACTTTATATGGGATTTGAAGGATGTCAATGGAAATTGGATCAACACTCAAATTGACATGGAAAAGGTTGTGTTGGGGCATTTCTCTAAGCACTTTATGGTTCCCGGTGGCTCCTCCATTGCTTGAACACTAAAAGTGATTAGTAAATATCCCTCTATTTTCTCTATTAAGAAAGGATTACAAATTGGGAAAGCGATATCTTTGGAATAATTAGAAGGGGTTTTAAAACAATTTTACAATTACAAAAGCCTTGGGCCCGACATATGGCCTATGGAATTCTTCACTGCTTTTTTATTTTATTTTACGGGGAATGAATTGTTGGCGGTAGTCGAGCAAAATATAGAATCAAGGCATATGTGATTGGTGCTCTAAATTCTACTTTTATATCACTAATTCCAAAATATGATAGAATCAAAATATTTTCAAACTATAGGCTTATTTCCTTCTGCAATATTGTGTATAAGATCATCACTAAAATTCTCTCAAGCAGGCTCAAGCCAAAATTGATTGAGGTAATGACTAAGGATCAATTTGGTTTATTGTCAAATAGATAAATCCTTGATTTTGTCGGGGTCAATCAAGAGTTCCTGTAACACCCTGGTTTTGACCCTGTTTGCATTAAATGTATATGATGTTATATTGTAATTAATCATGGTGTGGAGCTAAAGGAAAAAGCCCCACCATCGATTTAACGTTTTATACTTCGGTGATTAAAAATCATTGCCGATGGTATTTCGTGCTATCCGGCAACATTGTAATTTTGGCATCATGTAAATATGCATTTTAATTAAAATACCCACAACCATCTATGTCAATGCAACCATAATGAAAAGGGCATTATTTTCCTAAGGAATAGGGAGGGAAATATTTAACCTTTGGGGCCAATGGGGAAAAGCCAAATGTCAAAGGGAGAACCCATGAAATAGTCAACTACCTTTCTTGTCTCATTCACCCAATCATTTAATTCTTCCATAAATTGGTTGAAGTAGTTATTGCATGGGGATGGGAAGAGTATGGGCAGGAAATTCGAATTTGGGGAAAACCCATTTTTGGGGAAAATCAATTTTGACTTTTGGGGAAAGTAAACACCCAAAAGGCATGCCCATTTGGACATACATCCACGTTCTTCATTTTTACCTCATGCAGGGAAGCTTAGGAGTTGTTTTACCTCCATGATTTTGCTCGTTGTGTGTTCTTCCTTCGCGATTGGGCTCCTGGGCGTTTTTATCATTATCATTCACCCACGTTGGGGCTCCCTCAAGGGGCTGGGAATTTGTTGAGTGTCAAATCCATGATTTTGGATTTGCTGTGTATTTCTTCCTCACGTGGGCAGTCGTTCTTCATTTTCTGGAGGCTGAGAATTTCGTTTTTGTGATGTTCTTGTGGTTGGGTTTCTTCCCCAATGATTTCTGTTGCATTTCCCTAATGTTTGCGTAGCTGAATTTCATTTTTGTGTTCCCCAACGATTTAGAGGAGAGACCACATTCTTTTGGTTGTTGTTGTTGATTTCACTTTTGGCCGCGTTAGGGCCAAAACGTCCCTGGGATACGATTTGCTGTTAGTGGGTTGTTCTTACCCTCTTTGGCAACTAATTTTGTGGATTAAATGTTTTCCTCAACCCAAAACTGGTGTATATTGTTGTGTATGCAATTGGTATTTAGACTGTGTAGGAGTGGAAAGGAGTCTGCTTGACAAACCTAGTGTTTTGCAGGAGCCTCATAGACAGAGCTAGAGGGATGGCTCTCTTCTCTACACCCCCTGAATAACACTGGAAGGGAAGTCATCTCCTGAGGGACTGTGCAATAGAGAAGGGAATGCTTCCTTGTGTTGGGTGTGTGTGGATGTCTTAGGAGTCAACCTAGCTCTGGTGTAGGCATGTGTATCTCTTCAGTGAGCCCACTAGCTTAGCAAACAATGCTTCCATCTCCTAATAACCTGATAAACCCAACTTGTTGGATTGGTTATGTGTGGTTGTGTACTCTCGGTCTGATAAACCCAACCGTGTTGGCTTGATTGATTTTTGGCATATCTTTGGATATGTGTTGGCCTGCTTAGTTTCCTTATTCCTCGTGGGAATCATGCCCAACTCAAGGGTGGCAGTGTTGCTAAGATATTAAGGAGCACATTGGCCTATGGTTGGGTGGAACGTTGCAGCGACATAGATGGTTGCAGGGCGTTCTTCTTCATAAGATAAGTATTCTTGTGTTTACATCCCTGTAATTACATTTGATAATGAATTACAATGAACATGATGAATGCTTGAATGTATGGTTTTGCTTCCGCTGTATGGTAATAATGTATGCATGTTTTAGTTCAAAGCATTTCAATTTTTTTTTATTATGTTCATGGGGCTAGTTGCCTGGGTAGATAATAGCATCGATAGCATCCTCTTCGTCGGTCGGATGGTCGGGGACGTTACAATTCCTACATTCCATTAAAACTAAGAATCTGGAATCCTTAATCCTGAAGATGGACCTAGTCAAAGCTTCTGATATGGTAAATTGGGTTTTTTTGAGGTTACTTCTTCTCCATATTGGTCTCCCTTTGGAAGTAACCAATTGGATTATGGCATGTGTGTCATCTGCATGTTTTGATGTCCTTATTAATGGCACTCCTACCAATTTTTTCAAGTGTTCTAGGGGACTCAAGCAAGGTTTCCCACTCTCTCCCTTCCTATTTTATTGGTCATTGAAGGACTTAGTAGATTGATTGTTGAAGTTAAACATGAGGGCAACTTGAAAGGTATAAACATTTCTTAATCCTTTTTTTATTACTCATTTACTATTTGTTGATGATGTAGTACTATTTGGTAGAGGTACTTTGGAGGAACGATACCTGTGAGAAAATTCTAGCACAAGATACATCTATATTTCGTGACAAAGTAGATGATATAGAAGTTGGTATGAAGTATCTTGGATATTATTTGAAACCCAATTGCTACAAGGTCAAGGGTTGGATGTCATTAGCAAAAAGGGTTGAAAAAATAATTGGAAAATGGTCCTATAGATTGCTATCTTTGGGAGGCAGACTTACCTTAGTAAGATCTATGTTGGTTTGGATCCTTGTGTAGTAGTTTTCCTTGGCTAAGGTGCCTTAGACTATCCTGCATCTGATAAGACAAAATATGTTTAACTTCCTTTGGTATAGTTTTGTGTATGGTGATTAAATACATATGGTAAGTTGGGATAGATTATCAAATCCAAAGGCTATGTGTGAAGGGATATTACGAATATTTATTGGTTCACTTTGGCCTTGAGCATGAAAAGCATGTGGAGATGACTTTTTGGTAAAGGATTATAGTGTGATGTTCTTTAGGCTAAATATTTGCAATGGAACTTTGTATCCAGTTGGATTAGGAATCCTGGAAAACCACTCATCGGTCTATCAAACTTTTGGAATGGGTTTGTGGGGTCTTTTTCCCAGATAAGTAGAAGTTTATCCTAGAAAATTGGTAATGGGAATCAAGTTTTTATTGGTGTAGATCCATTCATTGGAGGGGAGGAGCATTATGTTCTTTCTTCTTCACTCTTTGAGTGTCTAGCTAGGTTTGGTTTTAACACTTTACATCATATCAAAAGACCCATCTAGTTGTGGAATTATGTCTCTTACTAGTAACTTGTTGAGGACTTGGGGTTTGGGTGGTTAACGGGCAGAGGAATGGCTAACTTACATATTAGCTTTGAACATATCTAGTATTATATTGAAGGAGGAGGATGATACCTTGGTTTGGTGTTGTAATACTTCTACTGGTGATATTTTTGCTAAAAGTGCATATGATGCTATTGCTCATTTAAATTCCTTCTCAATACAATTTTCAAAGGTAAATCACCAAATATTTATGTCGGTTGCATGAGAATATTGGGTCTTTATAAAGAATATTACTCTACGGAGAAAATTAAAATATCTAGATATCTATCAAGGCCTCCTATATCTTCCTATGTTGTGGGCTACTTTGATGGCGCAACCCAAAATGGTGCCTGTGGAGCAGGCATGTGCTTACACATTAATGAGGGGCATAATTTCAGGCTTTTGATGAGTTGTGGCTTAGGATCCAACATAAGAGCAAAGCGCTCTCTAGGGCCTTCTCCAATTTGCTTCTTCAATCGACATTTCATCTCTTCAAGCTCTTGGACACTCAAAGATTATAGTGAATTGGGAAAACATATTGTCTAAGCTACATGTGTTTTCTCTAGAGCAGTGGTTTCATAGAGTTGAGACTCGACTACCCTCCTTTGGGAATATTATTATATGCCAATCTATGGAGAATTTAATTATGTTGTAGATGAACTTTCTAAAAGGGCAATCGAGGGGGATGAAGGTACATTATTTTTTGAAGAATTTGTGGAAAATATCCTCACCACAAAGGGACTTGTTTACTTTTGTACTTAGACTATATAATTTTGGGTTCATTGTTTTGTACCCAAACTTATTTTGAAGTCTGTGCAGTGTGTTTGAGAGATATAATGGTTTTTTCGGGGTGGGGGGGTGTACAGACCAAAACTTTTTTTACTTATAAGGTTGAGGGAGTGACATGTTTTGACAGAAAATGTGGATAGTTTCAATTGATGATGAACCTCACTCCGCTAAAAAGTTATATGGACTTTGTGTTGTCTATATGTTCTCTTTAATTCATAATAAATAACAAGAAATATGGTTTTTGCTGCTTGAAAAAATATTAATATAACTTTGAAATTTTATTTCCATTAATTTAATGTTGCTTTTAAGGATTGGTTTATAATATTATATAAGTTTTGATATATCATAATATTTATATTTACGCCGAAGGCGTTAAACAATGGAGATGGTAGTATCAAGATTCCTCATTGCTCCGTTAAATAGAATTTTGACATGTGTCTCGTTGGCTTAGCGAATGGTGGATGGACAGGTGTCATGCATGTTTGGACAAGTGTTTTGTTAAATCGGTTTTGATTCTTTCCTCCATTTGTTGTTTGAGGGTCTGGCCTATGTGTGTTCGAGCAGTTGGATAAGTGTCTTGCGTGTTTTGACAGGGGGTCTGTTAACTAGCTCTTTATCTTTGTTTGCTTCTTGAGGGTACGTCCTATGCATGTTCGGGCAGTTGGACAGGTGTTTCATGTGTTTTGACAAAGGTTTTGTTAAATGGGTTTCGATGCCTTCTCATTACCTCCATTTACTGCTTGAGGGTCCGTCATGCGTGTGTTCGGGTGTCTCGCGTGTTTTGACAGGGGTTCTGTTAATTTGTTTTTGATGCACATTTGTTTACTTCTTGAGGGTCTGTCCTGCGCATGTTCGGGTAGTTGGAAAGGCGTATTGCATGTTTTGACAAGGGTTTTGTTTTTTGATACACCTTCATTTGTTGCTTAAGGGACCGTCCTACGCGTATTCAAGCAGTTGGAAAGGTGTCTCGCGTGTTTTGACAAGGGTTTTGTTAACTGGGTTTTTATAGTTTTCCCATTTGCTGCTTCACGGTTCGTCCTGGGCACGGCTGGATTGATAGCCTTCAATATTCACGATTGACAGGCTGTGGAATTCCTTTTGGACATATGTATTGCATGTTTTGACTGGTGGTTTGTCAATTGGGTTTTTATCCACTTTATTTGTTACCTTGAGTGTGGTTTTACCATTTGCTACTTAACGGTCCATCTTGCACATTGTTGCATTGACATCCCAGGTGTGATTTTTTAACATACAAGCTTCACGATTAAGAGGTCAGGGAATGGCATTTGGACATATGTTTTTAGTGTTTTGACTAGTGTCTTGAGTGTGGCCCTAAACGACCCGTCCTTTGCACAACTGGATTGATAGCCTTATCTCCTGGCAAATTGTTTTAATGCACGTTTGCTGCTCAATTTCATTTATTTGGCACACACCTCAATTGAAAACCCTATCTTTCTTGTCAATTTCCTTCACCGGAGTGTTCTTCCTTCTTTGATTGCACGGATGGAATAATTTTATTTCTTTGCAAATTGGGCATACTCATTTCTCTACAAATTGGGCATACCCATTGCAAAGGTTTCATGCTGAGGGTTTTGCGAAGGTTTCACGCCGAGGGATTTTCAACCAAGTACGTTGTGTTTATGCTTAGAATTTGTGGGGTCACTATGGTCGCTTATATGTTCACTGTCGCTCGGGTCGATGAAGAACACACCATTGATGTCCCTTCATCAACATCAATGCTCTTCCTCAATGCTCCATCAATGTAAGCAGGTTGGTCATTTCATTCAGACATGGGATTCATTCTTAATTGAGGATTATCTTATGAGGATTTGGAAGATCTTATCAGAATCTTCGCTCACTGGGTTTGTTGTTGCACCGCCTATGTTTTGCAACATTTATACAAAGCGTCAAGTAACCAATATTTGCTATTGTTTGGATTTGGTTTGCTTGAATTGCTTTTGTTGGTCTTCGTTTACGCTAGAGGTTTTGCAACAGAGGTTTTTCCACTTAGTCAAATTCGCAGGTATTATTTTACCCTGCTTAATTGTTTTCCACATTCCTTGTGCTAGCAAAACATTTGCTTCTTGTTTCTGTGCCTTTGAATCGAGATTTTTTCTGCAATGGGAATTTTAATCTTGAAGTTTTTAATATTAGTATTTAATAACGAGTGTGCAACTATGATTTATACATTTTTTGTACTTTTTAAAAAACAAATATACATTATCTTGCATACATTTGACAATGGAATTATTGTTGGTGTGAATTACTATATGTTTACTATCAAAATTGAGGGTTTCATTTTGCAAACTATTTATATATGTTGTTTTGAAATGGGTATGAGTAGTTTCAAAACATGGTATTTAGTCTACCAGAGGTTACTCTAATTTTTTGGAACATAGAAATCCTATTGTTGGCTTAATCTCTTCAATTGTTGGATTGATAGCTTGAGTGGAATAAGAAGATTAAGCTATCAATTATTGGATTGATAGCTTAATATCGACCTTATGAGGCCTCACGAAGTTAATAAAATGATGTCATGAGGAGTTAGAATGGATTTTTATCATTTTTTAATTGGACTTTGGCATTTTGGATAGCTTTTTCTTGTCCATTGCACGGTGATTGTTCACTCTCCCTGCTTGTGAACCAATTTCGAGGGAGTTGGATTCATTTCCAAGTTGGTTGATGGAGAGTCCATTCATATATATCATTGGATATTAATGAAGTATTTTTAGTTGCAAGTTGAAGGTCCATATAGTCAAATTCTCATATATTCCCCTATTCTCTCATTCATTCTTCTCCATTCCCCCCCACTCTCATGTTGAGGGCGCACTTGTTGGAGTGGTGCTCGTGCCTTGCTGAGTATATTTGGTAGCCAAGATATGAAATATGATGTATCTCTCCATAATATCATGTACATATCCTATATAAGTCGAATTATCATAAATACATGTATGAAAGGCTTGCATTCCCATGCTCTTAAATAATTAGTTTTCATGGATTTGGCTTCAATATTGAAGTAGCTTTATATCATATTTGTATGAGGACATTTATATGAGTTTGATGATGCTGGGGAAGACATATATTATTTAATTCTCTATAATTTCATTCCCATATTCTATGCAGCTCAAAGTCCAAGAAAATCCCGTGTGAAAAGCTTGCATTCTCATACCATTCTATCACTAATTTTCATGGATTTTGGCTTCAATCCTGGAGTAGTTTTATATCAGATTTGTATGAGTGATGTTCTCTAAGTTTGATGATTTTGTGATAGACATATATGATTTTTACTCTGTAATTTTCTATCCCTATGCTCTGTGGCTCAAAATCCAAGAAATCCATATGTGAAACTCTTGCAACTCCATGCTATTAAATCACTAGTTTTCATGTATTTGACTCCCATACTTAATGAGTTGTATACACTTGTATGAGCAGATTTGTCTGGTGTTTAATACTGTTTGGGAAGAAATTTGTATGTTGTATATGGTGTATATATGTCACATCCTGATCTGAACCTTTAACTCTACCTTTCATATGTCAAAATCGAGTTAGTTATGCAATTTCCCCATAAGCAATATCAATGAAAGTTATCAAACGAATGTGGAACTCTATAACCAGTTTGCATAACTAATAACCATGTGTAATAGCAGTCCATGAGGTATTATATCAGTCCCCATACTCTTCTTATAAATTTTGGATGTTCGTACATGAGTTGGGAATCCCTTTTTGCATACACCCTAGAGGGGGATTTCATTACAATTTCTAAGTAATCTTGCCCTTTTTGTCATTAACCCAAAATGAAGTTGTAGAGGTCTAACATAATATACAAAGTGTCCATATACCATGTTGGTATGTTGTAAGACTCACCAAATACCCTTACATTTAAAATTGGATACCATTTGGAGTCAGTTGGAACCCCCTACAGTTTTGACTAGGAAAGCTCGAAAATTGCTTGAATTGCACTTTTCTCCAAAATTCCAAGTAGGCACATTACAATGATATCAAGTCCCCATCCCAATGAGACTACTATTTAACAATGTTTCACCAACCTACTAATTCCCTAGGTTTGGGTGGAGGCATTAAATTTTGTAATAAGGGAGCTATGAGAGACCCAAAAGAACCTTAGTTTACCATCTATACATTAAATTGGGTCATATAAATAATAAATATGGAGAAAATAAAGTGGCATTACTTCATGGAGACCTTGGGTGGCTAGATTCCTCCTTACACTTGTCATGGACCTACTCCCAAATTCAAAATTATGAGGAATGGAACATTCTTGGGAGATGAATAGGTTTCAAGTAACATGTCATGAGCCAAAGGATTCGAATGGGTGAATAAGAATAACTGCCGATGGAAGAGGAAGAGACTAGGAAGAGACATTTCCTGCACTTTATGACAACAATGATGGAAGATTCTATGAGAAAATCAGACCTGATTTCAGACCTATGACAATTTGACATGTCAGGGCTAAAAATAGGCACCAAGAGGGCGCATTTGGAGGTTGGTGGTAGCCATTTGAATTTGGAAGAAGATTGAGGGACGAGGAAGAGGACAAGTGTCATATGGGTTACTAAACATCAAGGATGAGTTGGAGGAAGCCTATGGGAGGGAATTCAACCTTAGAGGACCTTATGAGGATTATAAAAATATGTCATGGGGAAGGAGAATGTATTTTGATCATTTGAGAATTTGCCTTTGGAATTTTGGAAAGCACTAGCTTGTCCATTGCATGGTGAGTGCTCACTCTCCCTGCTAGTGAGCCAATTTCGAGGGAGTTGGATTCTCATACAAATTGGCTATTGGAGAGGCCACCCTGACCTCTCATTTGGGGCTGAATGGAGTGTTGTTACTGCATATAAGAGTCTAATACATTTCATGATCCATTTATTTCCCCATTCTTTCATTCCCCATCTCATTATTCCCATGTTTCCATACGAGGGCGCACTAGTGTGAATGATGCTTGCGCTTTGTTGAGTTTAGTTGATTCCCAATAATGGGTGACTGATGTTTGTCTTTGTACTATGTTCCCCATACTCTCTGTAATTTGAATTAGTAGAAATACATTTGCAAAAATTTCCACATTTCCAAGCTATGGTTTGACTAGTTTCCATGTATTGGTTTCCATTTCAAAGGAGTT
Source organism: Pseudotsuga menziesii (assembly GCA_001517045.1). Taxonomy (NCBI): domain Eukaryota; kingdom Viridiplantae; phylum Streptophyta; class Pinopsida; order Pinales; family Pinaceae; genus Pseudotsuga; species Pseudotsuga menziesii. The sequence continues at coordinate 213,430 of LPNX010318977.1, read as the reverse complement.
GTGTATCTGATTTGTGTTTAGGAGTTGCTCTGATGTTAAATGTTTTTGAGTAGGCTATTTATATGTTGTTGATGGTATCCATTCCTCATTCTCTTTTTTGAACCATTTCATGTACATTTTACGAGTTGAAGTTAAGCTATCATTGTCATTTCCCTTAGGCAATAACACTGAAAATATGCATTCGAATGAAAAGATTTATAAATATGTTTGCAGAACTTATAACCACAACTAATGACAGTCAATGAATTATAATATCAGTCCCCATACTCTTTTTGACAATTTCAGAGGGTTGCATATGAGTTATAAATCCATTTTTGCTCACACCCTAGGGGGAATTCCACCACAATTTACTAGTAATTTTAATGACCCCCAATCAAGCCGAATATTTCAAAAACCTGTTCTAAAGTGACCATATAGTTTTTTTAGTGGTATGAAGACTCACCATATCAACCCATACCAAATTTGAGATCCTTTTGTGCCATTCGAATCCTCTAGAGTCAAGACTAATCAATCCCACTTTGCCCCAAATTGTGCCTTTGTTTGGAAATTTTATCTTGGGTCATTATAGTGGTATCAAAGCATGATATTAGTACCTGTTGGAGTTATATATTCATGTTCCTTGATTATAATCTCCCTCCATTAGAAACTGAGACTGAAGACATTAATAGTGGAAGAGAAGAAGGTGAAGAAGTTAATTCTGGGTACGAGAAGATTAGGGAAAAACTAGGATTCTGAAATATGGGGTATAAGTAGGATAATGAGGACCTTAAAACCTTATTGAAGACAACCCTTCAAAATATGACCAAAAATTTTATGCAAGGGTTCAAATTGTTGTCTAGCCAACTTAGGGGCAAATTAACACCCAGAAGTAGTAATAGTACATGATGAGAATAAGACCTATGCATAAGCTATTTTTTCAAAGATTGGACCTAATAATCGACCCCATGAATTCAAGAATCAGACTGGACCTTCAATTCCTAATTTTTTAGAGTCCAAAGAGGGCCCTTACACTATCTATGATGTGAAGGAAGCATCAAATTATTGGCAACAACTAAGTGATGAATGTAGGAAAGTACCACCTTTCGATCAGTTCATCAGGGCCTCTCTTTAGTTTAAGAAAGGAGGAAGTGGGAATAGGGAACCTCCTCTTAATTAGGAATTAAAGTATACCACTGGAAAAGTAACTATTCCTTCCTTTGATGGTTCTTCCCAAATGTATGCTAGTGCTTGGCTACAAAAACTAAGTGTGTATTTTCAGTTAAATCCTATGGTTGAAGAAGATGCACTGAAAACAACCATTTTACATCTTAAAGTGGAAGCTAATGATTGGTTGTTCCATGGTCTTAGAACATTGGGACATGATAAGATTTTATCCTATGAGGGTTTCTCCAATGCCCTAATGAAGAGATTTGATAGGAAATACCCCGAACTTCCTTTCAAAGAACTAGCACAATTAAAGCAAGTTGGAACTCCTAAAGCATATATGTTAGAATTTGAAAAGCTACCAGTAACGGTTTTTGATGTTTCTATGGCTAGGTTGGTTTTACTATTTATTGAAGGCTTGACAGAACCTTTTAAAGTGCTCATTAAATCCCACAAGCCAGCTGCATTGAAGGATGCCATGAACTTGACAAGAGACTTGCAGAATGTGTTGTCGAAAACTAGATTCCCCACTAAGCCTAGTTTTCCTTCCAAATTTAAAGATGGGAGGAAACCATGGAAAAATGACACTTTTTTCAAGGAGAACAAGGAAGGGCCAAGCAAAGAAGAACTCAAAAGAAAGGAATTCTGCTTCACTTGTCAACAACCTTGGGTTCTGGGACATAAGTATGCAAAAGGAAGGCCCACTACATTGAGGTTTTCTCTTAAGATGAGGAAGAGGGAGGAGAGGAGGAAACACAACTTGCAGCCCAAGAAGAGGGGTATGAAACAAAAGAATAATAACAACCCACTCTTGATAAAGGAAAATTTACAGTACTTTCAGGTGTACCTAGATTTCATGCCCTTAGACTCAAGGGTAACATATAAGGCGAAAAGGTTACAATCCTAGTGGTTGGGGGAGCCACTCATAACTTTGTAGATGCAGCCTTAGTAGAGAGGATAAAGTTACAATATGAGAATTTTTATGGTTTCACAGTCATCATTCTAGGTAACAATTCTATGGATTGCACCAAATGGGTTCCAAAGCTTCAAGTTACTATAGGAAATCATACTATTACTGCCAATTTCTATGTAGTGAATGTGGTTGATACAAATGTGGTTTTGGGAGTCCAATGGTTGTATTCTCTATGGGAGCATACAATGAACTATCAAGTCTTTGAAATGAGGTTCAAAAATTCAAAGGGGAAACCCATCTTGTTGAGAGGAATGCACACTTACCCAAAACAAGTGGTGTCCTCTGATAGTATGAGGTCTATCTTGAGGCATGGAGACATAGAATGGGGTTTTGAATGTTTGATTACATCTTCTAAGCCTCACTTGAAGGATTCCAAGCATATTAATGAGATAGAGCAGTTATTGAATAAGTATGAGAGGGTTTTGGATACCTTCTCTCAGGGAGACCACCACATAGAGGGGTGGAGCATACCATTAAGTTAGAGACAGGAACCCAACCTATCAAAATGCATCCCTATGGGAACCCTGAAAGGATTCGATATTATATTGAGGAGGCCATTAAATAACTTTTGGAATTGGGTCTCATAAGGCCTAGTTCAAGCCCTTATGCTTCTTTAGTTGTTATGGTAAAGAAAAAGGATGGAGCCTTGAGGATGTGCATTGATTTTAGAGCCTTGAATAAGAATACAATGAAGAATGTATATCCTATCCCAAGGATTCATGATCTCATGGATGATCTCCATGGATCAAATTTCTTCTCAAATATTGATCTTAGATCTGGTTATCATCAAATTCGAACGAGGGAGGAAGACACACCAAAGACTGCTTTCAGATGCCACTATGGTCAAATTGAGTTTGTTACCATGCCCTTTGGCTTGAAAAATGATCCCGCCACATTCCAATCATGCATGAACAATATATTCCATAAGCAACTTCATAAGTTTGTACTAGTTTTCTTTAACGACATACTTATTTACAGTAAAACATGGAAGGAACGCTTGCATAATCTAGAAGTGGTATTAAAAATTATGTATGATCAATCTTTGTTTGCTAAGCTGTCAAAATGTGAGTTTGGTTTGATAGAAATTTTGTATCTTGGGAACATCATTGGTCAAGATGGTGTGAAGGTGGACATGGAAACAATAAAATCCATTATAGAATGGCCTCGTCCCAAAAATCTCATTGAATTGAGAGGATTCATTGGAATTTGTACCTACTATAGAAAGTTTGTGAAGGCGTTATCCCAACTCACTTCACCTCTCACTAATTTGAAAAAGAAGGATTCTTTCCAATGGCATGAAGAGGCTGAAAAAACTTTCCAAATAATGAAATAGATAATAAGCAATTGTCCTATTCTAGCATTCCTGTTTTTTCTAAATCATTTGTATTGGAATGTGATGCATCAAAAGAGAGCATTGGATTAGTCTTAAAGCAAGGACAACACCCAACAACCTTCGAGAGTAGGAATCTACAACCACATGAGAATATCTAATCCATTTATGATAAAGAAATGTTAGCCATCATGCATGCTTTGATAAAGTTTAGGCAATACTTGGTGCGAAACAAGTTTTGTGGTCAAAACTGACCATACCAGCTTAAGGTACTTCCTCACTCAAAATGATATAAATGAAAGGAAACAAAAGTGGGTCACTAAGATTCAAGCATTTGAATTTGATATTAAATATGTGAAGGGTAAGAATAATGTGGTAGCAGATTCCTTATCTAGAAGACCTTCTCTTTCTCTAATGGATGTTGCAGAAAATTGGAAAGTTATATTAGAAATAGAATATGCCAAGGATAAGTTTTCTAGTGAGTTTTTCCATGGGACTAACCATGATTATAGGTATAAGGTGTTGGAAGGAATCATCTACTACAAAGATATAATATATTTGGTCCCTTGTTTGAGTTTGAAGGAAAAAATCTTGAAGAGAGCTCATGATTCTCCTCTAGCATACTACCCTGGTTTCTTCAAAACATATAGAATGTTGAGAGAAAAATTATCTTGGAAAGGATTGAAGAATGATGTTTTGAAATATGTTAATGAATTCCCCACACGTCATCAAAATAAAGTGGAGCACACTCATCCAATCGGCCTCTTACACCCCTTGCCTATTCTAGAACAAAAATGGGAGAGCATTTCCATGGATTTCATCACTGGTTTGCCCAAAGTACTCGGTAAGGATTGAATATTTGTAGTGGTGGATAGACTCACTGAATTTGATGATTTCTTTTCTATTACCACAACTTTCACTACTTCATAAGTGGTTGATCTATTCTTTAAAGAAGTTTTCAGATTGCATGGGCTTCCCAAGAGCATTGTTAGTGACACAGATAACATATTTTTGAGTTCATTTTGGCAAGAACTCTTCAAAATGGTGGGGGCAAATTCGACAACTAGCACAAGCTATCATCCAAAAACAAATGGACAAACAGAGAGAGTAAATCAATGGTTGGAAGGCTACTTGAGGAACTATGTTAGTGGGTAGCAAAAATCATGGATTGAATGGTTGCATTTGGGTGAGTTTTGCTATAATACTACTTTTCATATGTCCATTAGCATGTATCCTTTCAAATCACTTTATGTTTATGATGCATCCACTTTTATCGACCACATTTTTTGTGTTATTATAGCTCCAAATGCTAAGGATTGGATTGAAAAAAGTCAAGAAATTTTGAAGGTTTTGAAAGATAACTTGTAGGTTGCCCAAAATCAGCAAAAGCAATACCCAGACCAACATAGAGTGGAGAGACTTCCAAGTGAATGATTTGGTATATTTGAGGTTGCAGACCTACAAACAAACCACCATAAAGGGTAAAGGTTCAGAAAATATCAAACCAAGGTTTTATGGTCCCTACAAAATGATTCAAAAAATTGGAGAAGTGGCCTATTAATTGGAGCTTCCAGCAGGAAGTAAAATTCATAATGTATTTCATGTTTCATGTCTAAAGAAGGTTATAGGTAAGCATATTTAAGTTTAAGAAACATTATCTCCCTTGGATGATGAAAAACAAAGGAAATAAAGTTAAGGAGCGGGACAATAAAGGAATACTTGGTACAATGGAAGGATTTTCCTAGTGAGGAAGCCACTTGGCAAGATGAACAAATTTTGCAGCAAAAAAACTTGGAATTTCTTGAGGACAATAAATATTGGGTGGGAAGGAATGTCATGTCCCCATCCCGATGAGACTACTAGCTAACAATGTTTCACCAACCTACTAGTTCCCTAGATTGGGTTGGAGGCATTAAATTTTGCAATAAGGGAACTATGAGACCCAAAAGAACCTTATTTTACCATATACACATCAAATTGAATCATATAAATAATAAATATGGAGAAACTAAAGGGGCATTGCTTCATGGAGACCTTGTGTGGCTATATTCCTCCTTACACATGTCATGACCTACTCCCAAATTCTAAATTATGAGGAATGGAAATTTCTTGGGATATGAAGAGGTGTCAAGTAACATGTCATGAGAAAAATTATTCGAATGGGTGAAGATGAATAACTCCCCATGGAAGAGGAAGAGAGTAGGAAGAAAACATGTGCCACTTGGAGAGAGATTCCCTGCACTTTATGACAACAATGATGGAAGATTATATGACAAAATCAGACCTTATTGTAGACCTATGACAATATGACATTTCAGGGATAAAAATAGCCACCAATAGGACACATTTGGAGTTTGGTGGCATCCATTTGAATTTTGAAGAAGATTGAGGGATGAGGAAGAGGACAAGTGTCATAGGGGTTACTAAACATCAAGGATGAGTTGGAGGAACCCTATGGGTGGGAATTCGACCTTAGAGGACATTATGAGGATTATAAAAAGATTTCATGAGGAAGGAGAATGGGTTTTGGTCATTTGAGAATTTTCCTTTGGCATTTTGGAAAGCACTAGCTTGTCCATTGCACGGTGAGTGCTCACTCTCCCTGCTAGTGAGCCAATTTCCAGGTTGGATTCTCATCCAAATTGGATATTGGAGAGGCCACCCAAAACTCTCATTTGGATCTGAATGGAGTGTTGTTACTTCATATAGGAGGATGACACAGTTCGTTGTCCATCTCTTTCCCCATTCTTTCATTCCCCATCTCATTATTCCCTTGTTTACATATGATGGCACACTAGTGTGAATGATGCTTGTGGTTTATTGAATTCAGTTGATGCCCAAGCATGGGTGAATTATGTTTGGATGTGTAGTATGTTCCCCATACTCTCTATAAGTCGAATTATCAAAAATACATATGCAAAAATGTCCACATTTCCAATCTATGATTTGACTAGTTTCCATGTATTGGTTTCCATTTCAAAGGAGTTGTGTATCTGATTTTTGTTGAGGAGTTTCTATGATGTTAAATGATTTTGATTAGGATATTTATATGCTTTTTATGTTCTACATTCATCATTCTTTTTTCTGTACCATTTCATGTACATTTTACGAGTTGAAGTTAAGCTCTCACTGCCATTTACCTTAAGCAATAGCACTGAAAATATGCATTCGAATTTGAATCTTTATAACTCTATTTGAAGAACTTATAAACACACAAAATGACATTCAATGAAGTATAATATCAGTCCCAATACTCTTTTTTCCAATTTGGGAGGGTCTCATATGATTTGGAAAACCATTTTTTCTCACACCCTACGGGGAATTTCACCACAATTTACTAGTAATTTTGCCTTTCTTTTTCCAATGACTTCAAATAAACTTGCAGAGGTATAAAACGAGTTATAATGGGACATGAGAGTCTATTGAGTGGTATTAAGACTCACACATCATTCCCTACCAAATTCGAGACCCTTTTATGCCATTCGAATCCCCTAGAGTCAAGATTAGTCAATCCCACTTTGCCCCAAATTGTGCATTTGTTTGGAAATTTGATCTTGGGTCATTACAAAATGGGAAAAACACATCAACTTTACATTCCAAGATGAATACTTTTATGGAACATATATTATTCCTATAGTTTCCCTTGACTCTGCAATTGATGTTGCAATCTTTCTTGGATCTTTATTGGGCTTCTTCAGAGCAGTTGCTTGGTTCTTAAGGAAATTCCTCATTTAAAAAATGTGTACCTTCTAAATATTTATTTCCTTTATGAAGAGTAGCATCTTAAATTTCCACACTCGACCAGCTTGCTCAAGTTTCAAGTCCATCCTTCTTTATAACTTTCTTCCAAATATGTTATACATAGTGAGGACATCTCATATAACCATGTCAAAGCCATGTGCAAGACGGGCCTTGAAGCTTGTAAAATTTAAAATGACATGCCTTACCATGTTTTTACTCATGAAAGCAAAATCAAACATGTTTTAGGGAAAATAGCAAAACCACATTGAGATCACAAATTAATGTTGCATCAAAACCTAGCCTACAAACAAATCTCCCAATTTTCGTGACATTGCAAATTGTTCAAATTCCATCTACTATACAAAAAAACTACAACTCTTTAAGTCCTACATACTTGCTTAAGAAGTCAATAATTTATTGACTTGAAGTCCTAAATATCAGTGTGCTTTCCATGTTTAGGCTAATGAAATTAGCAGATTTTCTTTTGTGGTAGTGGGGAAGCCACACTCATGTTACCAAATAAGATTGCATCAAAACTCAGTTAACAAAACAACTGTCAAATAAATGGGAGACGTTTTCCCAAATGCCACTCTCCATACTGTTAGGGAATCTTTGAGACTTGGTCTCAATTGTTTCATCCAAGTGTTTCAACCTTTCTTTAACCTCAATAAGAAGTATAGAAATTCCCTTCAAAGCATCTGATATGTCTTGGTCATGAGTAAAATAATGTTTTCCCTTATCATAGTTTTCTTATATATTTGTCAACCATTCTTACTTTCACTATCAGGTTACGTGATAAGCTTGCGTCAAAACCCAGTTAACAAAACACTTGCCAATCTAGCCATTTGTCCCTGAGACACTTGCCATACTTCTAGGGAATCTTGTAGACTTCATCTCCATTGTTGCATCCAAGTATGTCATCATTTTTTAACCTCAAAAAATGAATGCACTGTTTAAGAAGTATTTTAACATTATTAAGTTGCCCAATATGATTTTGCTTCAAAACATCTGAAATGTCTTGATCATGAGAAAAAGAGTGCCTTCCCTTATCATAGTTTGCTTATAGATCCAAATCACTATGCATCAAAACCTAGTTAACAAAAATCCAACCAAAACACATAAAACATTTGGCTAAAAGTCATTCTTCGACCTATCTATCCATATGTGCACATGATGAACCGTAACTTAGCAAATGAGAAAACCATACTCATCTTACCATTCCAACATGCATATTTTTTATGGAATATATGTTATTCCTATAGTTTCCATTGACTCTACAATTGTTGTTGCAATCTATGTTGGATCTTTATTGGGCTTATTTAGAGCATTTGCTTGCTTATGAAGGAACTTCCTCACTTTAAAAAAATTACCTTCTAAATATTTATTGGCTTTGTGAAGAGCAACATCCAACATTTCCAAACTTGGCCACCTTGCTCTCATTTCAAGTGCATCCTTCGTTATAACTTTCATCTAAATATGTTCTACATAGTGAGGACATATCATATAACCATGTCAAAATGCACAAGACGTCTGCCCTAAAAACCATTTTCCAGCTTAACAATCTTGAATCCTAAAGGATACCAATTAAGGTGTGTCCTAGAAGTCAAACACGTAAAACATTTGTCTAAGTTCCATTCCTCGGGCTATCCATCCAGATGTGCAAATGATGGACCGTAAATCAACAAACGGGAAAACCATACTCAACTTACCATTTCCAACCTGCATAGTTTTATGGAATATAAGTTATTGACTCTGCAATTGTTGTTGCAATCTTTGTTGGATATTTATTGGGATTATTTGGAGTAGTTGCTTGCTTATGAAGGAACTTCCTCACTTAAAAATTTTTACCTTCTAAATATTTATTTCCTTTTTGAAGAGTAGCATTCAACATTTCCAAACTTGGCCACCCTGCTCTCATTTCAAGTGCATCCTTCTTTAGATATTTCATTGAAATATGTCTACGTAGTGAGGACATATCGTATAATCATGTCAAAACACACAAGACATATTACCAAAAACTATTTATCTTTCCAATATTGAATCCTAAAGGCTATCAATCAAGGTGTGTGTGTGATAGACTGTGAGGCAACAAACATGAAAACCACATTCAATTTAGCAAATACGGGTGTGTCAGAATTCAATTAACAAAACCCCTGTCAAAACATGCGAGACACTTATCCAACTTCCCAAACACACATAGGATGGACCCTCAAACAACAAATGGAGCTTACAAAATTAGCTTGCATCAAAACCCAATTAACAGAATCCTTGTTAAAATTTGCAGAGAAATAAGTATCTGAATTTGTAGAGAATTACAAACGTTCCATTCATTTAATCAAAGAAGGAAGAACAATGTAGTGAAGGACACTAACAGGAAATATGGTGCTTTCAATCCAGACGTGCGCAAAAAGATGGAATTTACCAGCAACCATGCATCAAAACACGCTTCCATGAGATAAGCATATCAATCCATCTCTGCGTAGGACAACCCTTTTAAGGCCACAACTCAAAACACCAACCAAAACAAGAAAAATAACTTTTCAAAAGCCATTGCTCAACTTGTCAATTGTGAATCATGTATGATTGAAAACCACCCCACTTGCATTTCACGAAAATGCATTTTCACATCTAGGCCTTGAAGCGTATTAAGAACTGTTTCATCCTTCTTTTATCTCAAAAAATGCATGCAATTTTTAAGAAATATCTTACTATTAACAAGTTGTCCAATTGGACATTCCTTTAAAATAAACTTAAATTTCTTGGTCACAAATAAAATAGTGACTAGCCTTATCATACTTTGCTTGGAGAATGTAAAACCCAGGGTAAATAGTGACTGCTTGGTGAACCAAAGAGTTTGACAAGATCTTTGAAATCCTCATAAGATAAGCCACAATTAAGAACGAGGCCCATGTTAGAACGAAACAACCAACCTTCTTGCATTGATACAACAACAATACATTGATGTCGAAGCATTGGTATAAGCGACAATAATATTTATGAGGGTTTATGTCACATTTCACCTTACAGCCAAACAAATCATTACCATATATCCATCCTCATGAGTAGCCATGCTTGAACATATACAAATCATTTAACTATTCTGAAGAAATTTAACAATCATAGTTTTTTTATATAGAAGCTATCTAAGCTGTTACAACAAGCTTTCTCTTCCATGCCATACCTTTGATGCAATGAGTTACTATGTCTATGTATCATAGATCTCAAGGTAGACAATGATCCTTGGGTTTCAAAGCCACAACTATAAGAGAAATTTTGTAGAACAAAGTTTTCCTTTTGTGGACCATTCCATTGATGGATGAGTCATTTGGGAAAAAAGAAAATACTTTCCAAAGCATTATAAAGTACTTTTTTTGGGAACTACATTATACATCACAATGCAAAAAAAAAATTGCACATATGATTTGTAATTATTTCTTGCTATGTATAAACTTTCCTTTCTATTTGTGGATTTGAAATCCAATGACCATTGTCTATCTTCATATCTATACTATATATAGACATCTCTTTGTTGTCTTGCCTTTCCCTACAGTTATGTCCATTGGAATAGGTTCCATCTTTTTATAATGCAATATAATAGTGTGAATTCTTTAGGTGAGCACCATTAGTAATTTAACACACTTTATATATATGCATTTCCTTTCTCTATAAGCATCTAGAGAAAGGAAAATCAATCATCAAAGAAAAGGTGTTGCATCAAAGCCGACAAACCGAAGAGTCTTACAACTTTTAGTCCTTGGAAACCAAGAAAAAACCTAAAAAAACCTTTTTATCTTTGCACTCTATCTTTAGTGAACTTCAACTTTGTATCAATAGCTCCCGGATATCCCATAAAAACATAACTATCCTAGCTATCATGTTCTCCAATTTTAGCGAACCCGCAATGCTATACATCACTTTTTAATATTTAAATATGGCCTTCACCTAAAATCCTACTTATGACCGAATTTTTAACAGAACCATGATAAACCAAGTTACACATGAAACCAATATGTAACAAACATATCTCTATAGAAATAGAGTATTTTATAAAACTATGATAATAGATTTAGAATCAAAACTTGATCAAGCCTAAAAGTAAGGCATTCATGGATCATTGAGGGAGAGTGTTGATGTTAATGATGGGACATTGACGATGTTTTCTTCATCAACCCAAGCGACAGTGAACTAACAAGCTACCTAAGAGATCCCATGGTCCCTAAGTGTAAACACAATCCACTTGGAAACAAGCTCAATACTAAAAATCCCTCTGCATGAAAAATTTGCAAAACCCTTAATGTGAAACCTTCGCCTCATTTTCCTATTACCTAGATACAAATATAGTATCCCGTTTAAGTACATGCAACAATAATTTGTATAACAGAACCACGATAACCTAAATTACACATAAAACCAATATGTAACAAATAGATCTCTATAGAAATCGAATATTTTATAAAACTATGTGTTGAGGCCTGGAAATTCGTAGGCGACAATAGAAAGGGATTCTCCCCAATCAACGTTCCCAACTAGCCCGTTGACTGTTTGGTATAGGGAATCCGTCCAGTTTGCGGTCCGGCTACCGTAGGTCAAAGTAACAAAACAAGGTTTTACCGGTTGCGGCCCGGTCCACCGTGTATTTTTTTGTATTTTTTGACTTATGTATGAGATGCATATGCCTACTTAACCATGCAGGGTGATTAGGATGCAGGGAACAGTCACAATGTGATGCGCAGGTTCTTACCTCTCGTCTTAAGCCCACAAACATCTAAATCACATATGCAGCCATGAAATGAAACTAACTACCTATCTATCTATCCTCGAGGAGCCAAAATATGATTTACTTATGAGTAATGTGGATTATTCATGCATTATAAACAGAAATTTCAGGTAGCTAATATTCTTATCTACAACACATGAAAGATAAAAGATATTTTAACAATCAGATAACCAACTGTTTCATAAGCAGCATACATCACTCATAGTGGAAATCTTCATAAAATAAACCGGAAAACATTCATGCAAGAACGTAGGTTCAAAGAGTTATAACGGTCTCACGGTTAATGGACATTAAGCTAAAAACGAAATAGTTCCTCTTCAACAAATCCATAGCACAACATTAGAATATTCCACCAAGCTTTCTCCAACAGGCCAACTGTAATTTATTATTGTAAAAGGAAATAGTTATTCTTACAACATGGTTCACCAGTCTCGTTGCGAAAAAGTCATGTTCCCTTCTAAGTCTTTTACATTTATACAAAAGGGTCAGACTGTTGGGATGCCCAAAGTGACCTTTGGGCTTCCCAACCTCTCGTCTCCCAACGTTCTACTTTTCTTAAATGTTTTACAAAATAGTTACAAATTACAATAATGACCAATCCTTCATGAGGAGGGGCCTACTTGACTATCTAGAAACTTCTTCCACGCTGCAGCTTCATTACCGATGCCTTCAAAATCACAAGGCTCCAAAAACTGAATATTTATCTCAAACTTCTCAGCTTGATTCTTGATAGCCTCGACCCTGGATGTACTCAATCGGAGCTGGTCTTCCAGAATCTGTACACTGACAGCTGGATGATCTACTTCGCTTCTCAAGATCAGATCATCCAGGGCTTTGATATCCTGTACCTTAGCTTCTTCCTCCTGGAATCTCTTCTGCAATAGCTCCTGGAATGAGAAGTCTTCTGAAAAACTCTGTGCATAATCCCTTTGTCTTTTTTACTGCCTTCTTGAAGTCTTCAGCGGTGTTAATAGCAAACTCCACTAGGTTATAGTTTCATTTGAGGGCCTGTTGGTCTTTTGACGATAGATCTGCTGGGGTTTCTTCGTTGTTCTCCACCCTTGCCATTCGTGCAGTTAGGACCTCTAGGACGTCCTGGGATCTGTCCACAAAGTAGGATGCAGTTTCCAGGATCTCCTCCAATCGGCCGTCGATCTGTAGCACTCTACATCTTTCTTTTTCAACAGCAGTCTGCAGCTGCAGCATCTTGGTTTTCTGGGTCAATACATGCTCCTTGAAAGGCTGGAGGTTAACCTGCTGTTCTCTTGCCACTTCCAAAGCAGTGGTCAAAGAAGAAATCTGCTCCTGATGTTCCTTTCTCAGTTCTTGGGTGTGCAGATCATTGGCCTGCAAGAGGATCTTCTGCTGCTCTTCTAGCTCTTCCACCTTTGCCAGTAGCTGTTCCTTCTCACTCTTTAGATCTTGGCATTCCTTCTGCACTTTCTCTAGGGCCTCCTATGATGTTTCCTTGACTTGCATTTCTACTTGGAGGGCTTGTACTTCAGCTCTTGAGGACTTCATTTCCCATTGCACATCTTCATATTTCCTTTTGAGCCTGTTGCTTTCTTCCCTCTCTTTCCTCAATGTATCTTTTAATTGAGTAGAA
>LPNX010318977.1:143315-199714 GCA_001517045.1 Pseudotsuga menziesii | reverse complement strand
CTTGGATGAATGCAGACCCGGCTCTTAGGGTAAATCTCGGATCCTGGTCAGTTCCTAACATAACAGCCGTATCTGTTATCATTTTACCAGGTAGACCTTCCGCCTCAAATTTCCTCTCTGTCCTCTTTATTATTCTCTTCGTTGCCCTATCATAATATACAGTGTTGAAATCAGGGATTTCCTTTCCCTTTTCCTACACAAAAGGGACCAGCTTGAGTGTGGGGACCATGGGTATGCTGGTAGCAGGTACTTGAGGGGTCTGAACCTAGGGGTTCTCCACCTCTTGAGCCTGCCCTGCTACTGTTTCAGAAGCTGACTGCTGTGTCAAATTTATTCTTTCCCCTTCTTGATTTTGGAGCTCCTCATCGAGCTTTCTCTTTGCTTCCTCTGTTTCTTTGGCTGCTTCCTTTGCTTTCTCTGCTGCTTCCTGAGCGGCTCTTTTTTCTTCTTCTGTATGTAGCCTTTCTGCAGCTTCTTTTGCCAACCTCTGGGCTTCTTCATCCCTCCTTTTGGCTTCCTCCTTGGCCTTAGCCTGTTCATCCCCTTTTCCACCTTTGGTGGTGATTTTCTTCGTGAATCTTCTCTTCAGTGCAGTCATATTCGGGGCATTCCGGAAGACAGATTCCTCCCTATAAAAATGGTGGCTATATTCGAAATGCACCTTGTTTTCTTTACAATGCTCCGCAACTTTACCATGGGAGTCATTTCTGTGATAGGGCATCTCGCCAAAGTGGAATCTCTCCAGCTCCTCTACGAATTCACCAGCTTGTTTTACCTTAGTGAACTTGTAGCTTCCTAGTCAGAAAGGCAAGGGAGGATAAGCAGTCTTCTTGTGTTCGAAAAGGAAACTACCTATTCCATCCAGGAACACTTGTCTGACCACCTCCTTATGGACAATTTAGTCAGTTGCATATTTTGGCAGTAGGGAAGGCGCTCTCGAGCCTCCAAACATTTTGAAGTACATGCCATGTTCGGTCAAATAGTAGTCTGCGTAACTTTGTATCACTTGCATGGCCTCCTCCGACATACAATCACACTCTTTCCGGAAAATGAGTGTGTATAGTGGCATAATGAAGTGCTCACATACTTCTCCATAATGGCTGTGGTACTGGTGTGCCCACAGTGGTCTATAAGCAGCATATACATGCATTCTTTCCCGGTCCCAGATGCACCGGAGACCAGGGAAAGGCTGGTTGCACAATATACAGTCTATGAGTATTGAACTCATGTAAAATTCAGACCTTTTCCGGGATTCTCCTTCCAAGGCTAAGGTCAAGCAAGAAGAAAGACTGCTGGATACCAGGCTGGCCCAATTGAAGATTGTCCCATGCCATGGTCCTTTCGCTGCGAGGGAAAGACAGTAGCAGCTACGCAGGTTTTTTCAATGGTGCCTTATCAAAACCAAACCCATGCCCTTCTGGTCAACAACTAAGAATATATATATATTGCCTCCCACAGGCTGAGGCTTGACCGCTAAGCTCTATGGGGTAGCTTGAAGTATAGAGATAAAAAACGGTTGGGTTTTAAGCGGTGCGGGAAACAACAATAGTAACTATGAGGCTTTCTCAATGGCGCCACGCCTACACACCAATAGAAAAGACATACTCCTTCCGGCAGCCTACGGGTTCGACATTACGCTCACTGAGGACACACCGAACCGCATTGGTGAAAATAGCTAGGGCTTCAACAACGGGTAGCGCACCATAGGATAAATAGCCCCAAAATCCCCAAAGCAGTCCATGGCAGACCTACCCCCTACCTATCATAACTATGCAGGGCGGTTTGATGCAAACGACGTAACGACCGTCTGCGCCGAAACCCTTCAATCCCTATGCGCAGGGTATCAAAATGAACAGTGGTGGAAAAATCAAAGCTGCTCTGATGGTTAAACTACCCTCCCACTGTTAAATAAGATAAAATCTCCACTTATATAGGCGTATAACCTAGCGTGACAAGGAAAACGACCGGGGACCTAAAACCACCGTAGAAAACCACTAACAGTTCAAATGGAACGGGAAAAAACGACAAGGATCCTACCTGGCAATACGGCGAGTATGGCGGGTTGATGACGGTCAGGCTTCTGCAGTTGCCACCTGGATGTAGGTACACCGACAGCGGGGACCCTCGCTACCTCAAGAAAACGATAGCTCGATGGCGACAGTGCTCCGCGAAAAATAACAATAGAAAAACAATACACCGTCCCTGTATATAAATTTGATCACACGTGTGAGAAAAATTGGACATCGGAGAGCTTTTGCATCGGGGGTTGGAAGTAATCTCTCTTCCGCAATGGCGGACGGCCCAAAACGTAGACCCAACCGCGAAGACACGCATGGCAGAGAAAAAAAAACATAAGATCGGACATCGGAAGGTTATCAAATTGGAGGACGAAAGCGAACGTTCTTCCGCTACGACGGACGATCAAAGCGCCAAGCCTTCCGTTCTGGTTATACACATCGGGTAGCAGTTGAGATATCAGACGTCGGAAGGTTTTCGAATCGAAGGACAAAGTTTAGATCTTTCCGCAATGGGGAAAACTGACATGATATAAGGTTCCGACTCAAAACTCAAAAGCAGTCGAAACAAATCACTCGAATCGAGAGAACATCAAGAGTCAAAATCGAAAGCCCATCCGCAACAGCGGAAGAAATGATCGTAAAAGCTTCCGATGCCAAAAAAGTGGATTACTTAAGACATCAGAGGAGGAATCAAAACAATGGGTAGCTCAATCCAAGCATAAGCAAAGTCTTTCTGAAAGTTCTTAGACCAATTTCAAGAAGAAAATCCAACTGATTCAAGCAAAGGGGGGTCCTACATTTTTTTAGAATTTTGAGAAATTGTTGTAGCTGCAACACTATGATAATATATTTTGAATTGAAACCTGATCAAGCATAAAAGTAATGCATTGATGGAGCAATGAGGGAGAGCATTGATGTTAATGAAGGGAGATCGAAAATGTGTTCTTCATCAACCTGAGCGATCATGAACAAATAAAATACATAAGAGATCCCATGGTCCCTAAGTGTAAACACAATCCACTTGGAAACAAGTCCAATAGTAGAAAGGCCTCCACATGTAAACTTTGAAAAATCCTTGATGTGAAATCTTCGCCTCATTTCCTTGTTACCTAGCTACAAATATAGTCATCATGTTTAAGTACAAGCGACAATAATCTGTATAACCATGCTATATGTCACATTTCACCTTAGCTACAAAAAAATCATTAGCATATAGCCATCCTAAATATAACCACAATTAAACATATACAAATCATTAAACAATTCTGAAGAAAAGTTAACAATCTTAAATTTCTTCATATAAAAGCTATCCAAGCCCTTACACCAAGTCTTCTCTTCACTTCCATACCTTTCATGCAATGAGTTACTATGTCTATCTATTATATATCTCAAGATAGACAATGATCCTTGGGTTTTAAAGCCACAAGTAGAAAATAAAGTTTTTAGAACAAAAATTTCATTTTGTTGACCATTCCTTTGATGGATGGGTCATTTGGGAAAAAACAAATATTTTCCAAGGCATTATAAAGTACTTTTTTTCAGAACTACATTATACTTCAAAATGCAAATTTTTATTTGCACATATGATTTATAGTTATTTATTGATATGTATAAATTTCCTTTCTATTTGTGGATTGTAAAGCCAATGACCATTGTCTATCTTCATATCTATACTATATATAGATATCTCTTTGTTGTCTTGCCTTTCCCTGCATTTATGTACTTTACTAGGATGATTTCACATACTATAATACAAATTTATTTTAATATAATGTAATTTATTGTCAATGTCTGGCCATCCATAAACATCTTGGATATTATACATATGTGTTTTAGATATTAACATATACAAGATATATTGTCAATATCTGTCCATCGCATCGTATTCTTTTTGCATTATTGTGGTCTTCCTTATATGGGTATACAAATACTTAATTAGTCTCTCAAATTATAATTCAAATACTATTTACCTTAACGATTGAAATAGAAAAAAAATAGACAACACTTATATTGTCTGAACTAATTAGCCCTCACAGGATGTATATCATTCGCAGTTTTATGTTTTCCTTGTTTTTTAGGCCCAATTCCACTCCACAAAAAATAACAACCATCACCTTATGGAGACTATGTTGACTAAATATGTTGTTTCGCTCTTGCTTCATGGCACTGTCAACCTTTTCCCACTGCTGGAGGTTCTCACGTTAAACCAACTGAACTCGCTCAACTCATCAACTGTTCGCTTCCATATTTCTATCTCAGATGGCCTTCACAAGCATGAGACATTGCTTCCAATTATATATAATTGTAGCGTAGAAGATGGACAATTGAAAGAAGGAAGTATAATCAAAGTCACCCAATGTACATGCAACGCTATACATAATGTAACGTATGATTCATTTCCTCCATACTATTTTACCACTTAATGGATTCCACACCCTTGATGCATTAAATGTTTTTTTTCCCATTCCTTTCTAACATACTCCTTTTTTCTAGGACTATCACATTTCTTGTGGTTGAAGCTGTCACAGTGGATAAACCGATTATTGGAGAGCCTTTGTCTTACCATTTAGCTACAAAATTTCCCTCGCAAAGCAGTTCCTCTCTTCTAGCGACCAACTTGCTTGAACCTTGCACCCCTTCACTTGCAAACGCTGCCTTGATAAATGTAAACCATGCCCTTATCGTATCTACTATCCCTTTCACATCACTTACCTCTTCTAACTAAGTTTGGAGCATTCAAGGTTGAGTCATTGCCAAGACAAACATTCATGAATATAGCAATCAGCGAGGCCCTGGAAAAGTTTTTGGCTTTGACCTTGTTAGTTCTTAACACGATGAAATACATATCACTGCATTCAATGAATTGGAAATTTCTTTGTACGACTAAATACAAATTTGAATGGTCTACATAGTCTCGAATGACACTGTCAAAGTATATAATCTAACATACAACCACTTGAAAAGCCATCATGATATTTTCCTAGGTTCCTCCTCAACCATCCAATCATGCTTAGAGGAATACCCCTTGATACCTTTACATTTCTTTCACTTTAAATCTATTAAGGACATGCAAACTATAACTGTCAACTCCATGGTTGACCTTCTTGGACTTGTAGTTTTTGTTTCACCTACATCAAATATACGAAAAAAGGGATGGTTCATAGACTATACGACGTACAATTGGATTCCGAGACATGTCATGCTACAATATTGACATAACATTTTGGGGAGAGCACTGCCAAATTGAGGGAGCCCAACTTGCTAACCTTCGAGGTTTAGATACTCCTCCAACTTTAGCAATCAAAGGTGGTCGTGTTACAGAATTCAACGGGAAAAGTGTTGGAACTATATCCAACAGAACTCTTTTTATAAACACATATGTATTGAAGAAATTGTTCTTCTCCAAACATGGTTTCATGACAATGGATTTTGTTCAGCCTCACCATATTTGAGTCAGAAATTCAATGCCTCTCATTCAGCCCTGCGTAAACTCATCACCATCAATTAGCTACAAACTCTTGAGCCCTCTGAAAAGACAATTTGATATTCAGTTGTTGCAACCATCACAAATGTTAACATGGACGACTTTTATTTCCTTGCATGCCCTCTTTTTGTTGATGTCATACAATGCATGAAATTTTTTTCCCACAGAGTTGGAAGCATTTGGCATTGTACTAAATGTGATGGGGAGTTTCTTGAATGTGACTACCAATACATATTAAACGTTGATTTGGACGATGTGTTTGGACACCTTTATGGTGTCATAGCTTTTGATGATGCTGCAAACCAAGTCATGGGCATTTATGCTAAAGACCTGTGCCTCCTCTCAAATGAAGCAAAATCTGTTGCTGAAATAACTCACAATATCTGCAATAGACAATTCCTTTTCACCCTTCCAGTTAGAACAAATACCTTTTGTGGAACTGCATGCCTAAAGGTTGTAATTGTGATGGCTAAAGACGATCCATCGACAACTTCACCTATTTCTCTTCCTTCCTAAAACCTATGTTGATGTCTTCACTAAACATCCATTTGCACAAATGCTTTGCATTCCATACTCATGTACTAGCTAGCTTATCTGATGATTCCCTCAACTTTGAAAGTTATCCTTATTTCATGTTTCAACATATAGGCCTTATATTTTTACCCCCTCAATAGTTATCTCTTTCAGTAGTTCTAACTTTCTTTGTCATACTTTCAATGTACAAACTATCATTTAACATTTTGAAGTTAAATGATATATGCAACCTATGTAGTCACTTTTGAATACAATACTAATTTACTATTATTTTTGTTTATAAAATAATAATAATAAATTCAACAATGGTTATTTTCCATGTCCACTTAATTTAATTGCCTAATATACTAAATGTATCATACATGCTTTGTCATATTAATTTTTTTTCTTTTATATTCTTGTTGTTGGGCCTAGGGATAGGAAGGCATAATTCATTCAGAATTCTGCCTAAGTATGGAGAATAACTAAAGGAAAAGAAGAAGGAGCTACGACAGAAAATAAAGAAGAGAAAGAAATCTGCGATAGAGGCAGTGAAAGGAAGGAAAACGAAGGAAGGAAGAGGAGCTAGACGAGGAATTTGCGCCAAAAGAGGAAGACAAAAGGAAGGAGTGCAACAAGGGAAGGTACGACATAATATCAACATCAGAAGGTGTGCAAGTAGCATAATGACTAGAAAATTACAGTAACGCGTAATTCTTGGAAAGTGAAAGGCCTCAATGATCCTGGGTACGAGTTCGTATAGAGCCAACGGAAACCGCATGCGTGAAGGCATCTCTTTAAGTCAGGCCGATAGTGCCTCCCGTTAGGTGTTATCAGAATAGGAAAGAAAATATGTTGGATGGATATAGGAAGTTGGCTGAGAAAGCGACAGAAAACCAGTCTGTATTGAGTATGTATGGAATATGTTCGAGTCTGTAATGAGGCTATAAAATAAGGAACCCAAGTTGTATGTGGGTTAGCCTCCCTATGGTCAATCTCTATGGTTAGATCTGAATTCTTAGACTCTCGAGCTGGATTTCAATTAGACAAGAATAGACTCTCATTAGTGGGGATTGTTAGCTTTTGGTTGATGTCTCTGTATTGCTGAGTGCATCAGAGTAAAGGATCTGCAGCTGAGTGCGCAAAAGAGTAGGAAAGGTCGAGTCGATCCAAGCTGTGTGCAAATCATTAGTAGAGTAAAGTAGGAAGACAACAAATAGAAGATCAGAGAACATGAGAGGGAGGAAGAGTTTGTAAAAAAAGAGAAGGATATCTTGAGAAGAGTCTTCATCTTAGTGCATAGAAAAAAGGTGCATCTATTTCCTCATGCCAGATGAAGAGCACCTTGTGGTTTTTTCTCAGATAGGTTTCCATGCTATATTCTGTGTATATGTGTGAATGTTGAATGTGTTTTGGATATATGTGTAGATGGTATATAAAATGAATGATTGTATATTATCTTACAAATGAATAAATGTATGTCAGTCACATTGTATTTGTTGAATATGATTATGCTGCACAATCACTGTTGATATAATAATATTGCATAGGAGAAGGTAGGTCGCTACCTAACTGTTGAATCACAACAAACTCAAATAATCCACCCCCAAACTTCATTGAGAACCTTGGTAAAATGCTAAGGTACCAGAAATTCACCACCCAATTGCGGAAATGTGGTTTTAGCAGTTACCCATTAAGAGGGATATCTCAGGTGAGATGACATCCACGTCGCAGGTGCTGTCGACTGAGATTTGCTCCGTCGGGCTGATATCTTGGGCTTTGTTGTGCTGAGTAGAAGGGATTGAACCTGGGTCAAGATCCTTGGAGGAGAGGGAAACTAGAAATCCAACAAATGGTTCAGTTGTCGGGACCCTAATCATTGTGGTGAGGGATATGTTATGGCAACCAACGAAACGAGAGATCTCGGATTGGGTGGAGTTCAAGGAGTTAGAATTCGCACGAAAAGAAAGCGAAGGATATTAGTGCAACCCAACAGAGTGGTTGGGCTAGTACATCTATACATACATTCACTAGATTTTCTTTTCTGAGTTTCCCATTTTGTTGCATGAATGGTTGTCTAAGTTGGAAACCCAACAAATAATTTTTCAAGCAATGGACTCCTCAGTTAATTGAGCGACTAGAAGGAGTGAGACACCTTGTGTATTTTTGTATAGACAATATCTTGGAGGGATACATTAATAAGTTTGTTGTTGATACCATAACCTCATACAGTGAGGCAAAGAGAAATATTTTTCAAATACCACGTGGTAGATATCTATCATCTTTAAAGACGTGGATAAAAATGCTTGTATGTGAAAAAGGAATTCTGCGAATGTGAGAGGACTGGGTATAAATAGAGTGGTTATGTCTCAATAGAACCTTGAATTGAGATGTTCCTAAGAGATAGTGGAATTAAACTAGAATCGGGAATTCTAAGAAGCGGAAGAAAATTTAGATCTGGTAAGCAAAAAAAGACTCTGTTAGGAAGAGGGAGCTGCAACACGAATAGAGAAGAAGAAGGCTACAAGCTTGCATCATACTTGGACGAAGGGTCTTGCGATGAAGAAGAAGAATATCAGTCGATATCTGAAGGAGGAAAAGATTCAGAAGAGTTGACTAAAGCCCCATAATAAGAACGTGGTTACAACTCGCCTACAACACCACATACATCGCTAGAGGTAAGATCTAGAGACTTATATCCAAGTGCATTTGTAAATACAAGTAGTACTAACACTTGAAATATCGGACAAGGAATTCCGACTAGCCAAATTTTTGTTCCAACTGTACCAATAGTAAATACAATGGATGGAGTTGACATTAAGTTACCAATATTCCATGGAAATGGGTTGGAGGACCCATAACAACATTGGTTCCTATGTGAAGTTGTGTACTATGTGACAGATCCATGATGAGAATATCAACAAAGCACATATGATCACGACTCTGTAAGGTCGTGCACTTGAATGGTACATGAAATTTTCCATCGTACTAGTAGGAGTTGTCCAGAAAACACTCAATGAGATTGGAGTGGGTATGATGGATGAGTTCAGAAAGCCAAAATCTAAATCACAGTGCATCACTGAGATCAAAGAAATTAAGCAGCTACCGAGAGAATCTTTCTAGGAATTTGACCATAGATTTAAGACATTGATGACCAAAGTGAGCTTTCAAATGTCGAATGTACAACACAATGAATGATTTATTCTCACCTTGTTACCACATATCCGAACCCCGTTGATGCAACAGAAGATTGTGTCGTAGATAGAGGCTCTGGAGATAGTAATGAAATTAGAATCCTTGCTGATTGGAGATATCGACACAGGAATGATGCAAATTCAGTTGCAACTGGACAACCTTACAGTGCACCTCCAGGACATTAAGAGAGGAAAGGAAGTTCGGGAAGAACTATGGTGTACAAGATGTAGAACACACATGCACCATAAAGACAATTTCCCATCGCTCATGAACTACGTCGCAATAGGAGCGCCGAATCCGTTAAACACCCAAGGGATGACTTGGTGTAGAATATTCCATACTAGGGGCCACAAGTCCATTTGTACTTACAGAAGATTCTAAGTGCACTAGCTAGTCAGTAGGTCATGAAGATTCTAAGTGTATTATAAATTTTGTAAATCAGTAGGTCATGATGAAAAGGACTGCAGAGCACCTCAATTGCTGCAAGAAAAGACTATGGATACCTACTTAATGAAAAATTATGAGCAGATGCAAGCTAAATGAGCACAGCCTCAGTATCGACCTACTCAATATCAACAACCACAGTACCCTAAGCCACAATATCAGCATAATCAGTATCCACAAAAACAATACCCTCTGCAAAGGGTGGGGTGGAAACTTTTGAGGTTGAGGACAACAACAAGGAGGAGGAGGATTTGGTCGTGGAAGAGGCCAAGTCATATGTTATAATTGTGGAGAACCAGGACATTTCACCCATGATTTCCGGAGTCCTCCAAAAACATGTACATATTTTAAATCATTTGATCACACTGTTGAATAGTGTCCACAACTAATTGCGAAATGACAAGCTCAAACTGTCATCAACCCTAATCCAGGGTAGAATCAGAATCCGAACCCCTACTAGAACATTTAGACGATTTCTGTCGAACCGAGAGAACCTCACATTACTATCATTACAAGAGGAGGTACTGTGACAGGTGTAGAACATAACACACAACAAGCCCAACCGTAGGTGAGACCCGCAGCACAAAAGAAAGCCACGCTAGATGTCCAGAAGGAGAAAGAAGTCTTCTTGGATGTGCGACCACAGTTTGTTGATGCTAATCAACCGTCGACATCTGGACAAGTCAAAATCATGCCTGAACAATTATTCAGTAAGCAACCAATGAAAAAGGTTAGTAAGCTTAAATAAATTTTCAAAAAATGTTTAGCACTAATCGATGATAAAGATGTTGTCACAGAATTGATAGCACTAATATAAGAAACTTCAGATGATCTGCTGTAATATCCTGATTTTGACCCCATTTCATTAAAATTGTACATGATGTAAATATCGTAATTAAATCATGGTGAGGAGCTCAAGGCCAAGGCCCCACCATGAATTTAGCGTTTTATGTATCAACAATTTAAAATTGATACATATGGTTCTTTTGCTAGCCAGACACAATATAAATTGATACATCATGTAAAAATGCAATTTAATAAAATAACCACAACTAACTATGCAATGCAACAAGAGATGGGGGCATGCTTTCACAAGGAAAAGGGGGGGTATTATTCAAACCTTTGAGCCAAGAATGTTAAGCCAAATGTCAATGAGAGAACCCATAAACTCTCAACTACCCATTTTGTCTTATGCACCCAATCATTTAATTATTCCAGAAGTTGGTTGAGGTAGTTAATGCATTGGGAATGGATAGGTATGATAGTCATTTTCGTATTGGGTCAATCCATCATTTTGGAAAATCGTGTTTGCTTATGGGGCAAGAAAGCACCCAGAAATTGGTGCCCATTCCGTTCCTTACCCATGCGTTTCACTTCCTCACACAGTTGGAGCTAGCTTGGCGTTTTCCTTCACGTTTTTTTGCAGTTTCCTAATTTTCTCCATGGCTGGAAACCTATTTTTGTATTGCATAGTGGCCGGGAAGAGAGATTCATGATTTGGGGGTTTGCAAATGTCGTTTTCGCTCCTGTAATGCCCAAGAACGTTTGCTGAACTCGAATTTTCTCTCCCAGGGTTGACTTCCCTATTTACCATTTCGTTTTTGGTTGCCAAAACGTTTTTCCTTCATGCCCAACACTTGTGTTTGTTGTTACGTGCACCCTTGTTTTGGTATGAAAGACTTAGGAGTGGAAGAGGACCATAATTGGATTGATAAACCTAGTGAAGAGAGGAACCTCACAAAAATATCAAGAGGGGCTGACTAATCTTCTATGCACACCTGAGAGAACATTGGAAGGGAAGGTATGGCCTAAGCGACTGTGTAGCAGTGAAGGGAATACTTCCTTGTGTTGGGTGTGTAGGTATTGTGGATTCCAAGACAGATAGATCTTGTGCAGGTGTCCATAGCTCTGTGGTTGAGCTCACTAGCTTATAAATTATTCCTTTCCACTGCCTTAGCAAGCATATAAAACCCAACTGTAGATTGGCTTGGCTGAACCTTGGTGTGTATTAGGTTATGTGTGAGCTTGTTCTTCCCATTTTCCTTGTGGAAATCATGCCCAGCTCAGGGGTGGCAGTTGCGCTGAGAGATTGATGAGCACAACTAGCCTATGGTTGGATGGAACGTTGCAGTGACATAGCTAGTTGCTCGACACAACTCAATTCCAAGATAAGTGCTCTTATATTAACTCTGTGTTTTATGAATTATTATGAACATATTGAATGTGTTGAAGGAGATTTGCTTCCGTTGTATATTATTGCATTATGCATCTGCATATGTTTTTATTTTCAATGCATTTATGTTTATGTTCATGGGGCTAGATCCCTGGTTGGATAGAAGCGCAGTAGTCATGTACTCTCCATGGCAAGAGGGCAGGGGATGTGACATCTGCAACCTGAAAAAATGTTAACCATATTGGGAAGAGACTGAAGACAGGTTGAGAACTGTGAATGACTACGCAAATAGGATAATATGATATGGATTATATCATATTAGATTTGGGATCTGATGTTAAAATATTGACAAGACAAACACATGATAGCATGAATTAACTGCGACTGGATTGGTCTCCCATTCAACTAAGGCTTCCAAACTAGTTGAAGGTTCTACCAATTGGTAGACTAACTCAAGTGCCTGTAGAAGTCGAAGGCTTAAGAACATATGCCGACTTCGAAGTAATTGACATTGTTGATGACACAAATCCATATCCTGCATTGCTAGGAATTGATTGGGAAATAGACAACCAACCCATTATAAAATTTAAGAAAATAATCTTATCATTTGAAGATTCTGAACTACGGGTGGTTGCGCCAATTGATCCGCTCGAAGGGCAGAGATATGTTGAGCCAGTAAATAGTGGAGGTCAAGGAAATTACTTGGATCAGTTATATAATATCATGGCGTCAAAGGAAGACTATATAAATCCAACAACCGATGTAAAACTTAGCTGGTAGAGTGTAAGTTCTTGCACATCTGATTCGGATAATGCCCTGTAAAATTGGCAGAATAGGCTAGATGACGTTTCCATGAGAAGATGCGCAAGAGTCACAAGATATGTCCGAAGGGTAGGAGTCGAAGAAAGCAAGCTGCCTACATATGAAGGATTAACCAACCTTGCATCTTTTCTGGTATAATTTGAAGAAAAAGTTATAGAATCGCAGCGATTGTCCACCTTGGACTATGTGATCAAAGCTACGCCCGCAAGATGTTGGGGTACACATAAACAATGTATCTATGAGTGGCCACAATGTAAACAATTACTAGTGATTATATTTGGGGAAGAGAACAATTATTTTGATCAGAAGTATACAAGATTGACAAATCCTGTGGAGCATATTGAACATTGTCGCAAGAAATGGAAAGAATATCCACGATAGGAGTGGGTTCATCGATTCATCCACACTTTGGAAATGGTACCAAGAAATTGGTACACATCAGTTGAGCTGCGATGAGGAACTGTTGCATGGAAAAGTTTAGTTAAAAGCTTCACCCAGACGTTTGAGTTCACAAGTGAACATCCGACAATTGATGTTGCACTACAAATAATGAAGGAAAAGATATTTGAGGAAATCCCAGTCGCAACCACAAATTTCCATCAATGCACCACGACAGTACACAACTGGATGGAATGTTACAATATTATAGGAGAACCAGATGACGATGATCTGCTTGAGATAAACGTACCTGATTCAGAAGGTATGCGTGAAGTGGAAGGAGTTGGTATGTCTAGTGACCGATTTCTAAGTCCACTCAAGATCAAGAAAGTAAATATTGGGTTGGCTAAAACCCCAAAGTTTCCTAATATTGGAGATTACTGGGATGATGAAATTGTGGGAAAGATCACTGACTTACTACATGAATCTCAGGATCTGTTCCCTACAAATTTTTATGAAATGAAAGGAATAATCGAGGACCTTGGTGAAATGAATATACCCTTGAGGCCTGATGCAAAACCATTAAAACAACGACCATACAGATTAAACCCACATTACAAAGAAAAAGTTAAGGCTGAACTGGACCGAATGCTGGAAGCAGGTGTGATAGAACCTATTGAAGAATCAGAATGGATCAGTGCAATTGTAGTCTAAGACAAGAAAACTTCATGGAAAGCAAGAATTTGTGTTGACCTAAGGAAATTAAATGATGTCTTCTTGCATGATCCATTTTCGACTCCATTCACAGATGAAGTACTAGAGAATGTTGGAGGACAAGAAATATATTCATTCACTGATGGATTATTGGGTTACCATCAAATAAGAATTGCAAAGGAGGATCGATACAACACTACCTTTGCGACGGAGTGGGGATGCTACCAATACTTGGTAATGCCCTTTGGACTCAAGAATGCACCTACAATTTTTTCTAGAATTGTAGTTGTTGCATTTAAATATTTTATACACAAATTTCTTGAAGTATACTTTGACAACTGGACAGTATTTGGTCTTGTAAAATATCACATAGAGAGTCTTAGAATGATGCTGGAACGTTTCCACCAGTATCAAATTTCCCTAAATTTAAGAAAGTGTATTTTTTGTTCGCCTTTTTTAGACCTGTTAGTCCATGTGTTCTGTCACGATGGAATTTTGGTCGATCCAACCAAAATCGCTATCATCCTCAAGTAAGCAACACCTACCATGGTTAAGCAGTTAAGAGAAACATTAGGACATACATGATACTACATAAAGTTTATCAAGGGATATGTAGGGGTGACTGCCCCGATGGAGAGACTCTTGAAAAAAGACACCAAATTTCAATGGACATATGAATGCCAAGAGAGTCTAGACAAGTTGAAAACAAGATGGCTAGTGCGCCAATACTTGTATTTCCAGACTGGAAAAAATAATTTCATGTTCATGTAGATGCTTTGTCTATCGCACTTGGCATGGTACTGACACAACCAGGGGAAGGAGTGATTGATCAACCCATTGCTTTTGCTAGCAGGAAGTTATCGGCCGTAGGGAAAAACTAAACCACAATAGAAAGGGAAGGGCTCGCGATGGTGTATATGATGCAAAAATTTAGACATTATTTACTAGGTGGACATTTCAAGATGTACACTGACCATTATGCGTTTAAATATTTGGTCAATAAGCCAGTGTTGGGGGGGAATATCTACCGGTGGACTCTCCTCTTCCACGAATTTAATTTCGAGATCATTGTTAAACCCGGTCGGTTGAATTTGGGACCAAACCACTTATCAAGGATTGAAAGTGGAGAAGAACCCAAAAGTTTGGAAGATAATCTTCCTAATGCAAAATTGTTTGTGATAACCGTCTTTGATGATCAATATAAAGATATCAGATAGTTTCTGAGTACATGTTATGCACCAACTGAGTTTACCACTACACAGAAGAAACGATTGCGAGCTGCAGATTTCCAGCTGATTGCTGGACAACTGTATAAAATGGGTCCTAATGAAATACTTTGACGCTGTGTCTTGGAACATGAGCGAACGATGATATTAAATGAAGCACATGCTTGTGTCGCAGGAGGACACTATGCAGGAAAAGTGACCGTGCACATGATATTACATGAAGGGTTATGGTGGCTTACTATGCATGCAGACGCCTAGGTTTATTGTCGCAACTGTGATATCTGTCAAAGAATGGGGAAGCTGTCCTGAAGAGATGAAATTCCATTAGTACCACAAACAACATTACAGGCATTTGATAAATGGGTTGTTGTCTTTATGGGACCTATCAGTCCAATAGGGAAACACACATGAGCAAGGCATATTATCATGCGACTGATTATAGGAATATATGGGCAAAAGTTGCTCCAGTAAAGGACTGTACTGCTGTGACAAATGCACAGAGGCTTATTTGAAAATGTTGTGACAAGGTTCGGTTTCCCAAATATATTGATCAGTGATCAAGGTGCGCATTTTGTTAATCAATTGATTTAAGAACTAACCGATGAATTCCAGATACAGCATAGAAGAGCAATTTCATATCACCTGTAAGCAAATGGAGTTGTCGAAGAATTTAACAAAATCCTGGAAAATGCGCTAACAAATGTCTGCAACACACGAAGAGATGATTGGGATAAGATGATCTCTGCAGTGCTATGGGCATATCGCACAACATGCAAGAAGTTGACATGTAAAACACCATTCAGGTTAGTATATGGAAAAGAAGATGTCATGCCTATGGAATATATTGTACCAAGTCTGAGAGTTTCTGCTATCCGAATTCTAAATCCTTGATGGCAACATGAATTCCATAAACAAGCTAAGAATCTAAGCACACAATTAACATCACTNATAAGGAGAGAAGAAGAGGAATTAATGAACACACATTAATGAATGATCAATAAATGATAATTGATATTATTACAATGGTAATACATCCTTATAAAGGAAAATAGGGTTGTATGGAGACAACTCATAAATCTCAAAAAGGTTGACTTACCAAAATATTGAAAACCCCCATAGGTGGCTAAAGCACTTCCCAAATATGTCAAGGACCTCACAAATTAGAAAATGCACGAGTGAGTTGTCAAGGGAGATGGAAAAACATGTTAATCCTGGAAAATGGAGAAAAAGTCATGAAGGATGGGTTGGCAACAAAGAGCCTAGTTTCCTAGTTAAATTGCTTTACCTTATCCACAGAAAAGCATAAAAAAGTAGAATTTGTTGTAAAGCATTGTTTAATAATTCTGGATGTCCATAAAGTGGTCAAGATCAACTCATAATTAGAAACAAAGCATTCCTGGGGTATAGACGGCATCTGTTGACTTTAAGGTGCAAGTGGATGCGAACTAATTACGTTAGTGGGTAGATAATTAATCAAATAATGATTAATTATTTTATCCTAAGTATTGAGTGGGTTTAATATATTCCAACACCCCCCTATAAGTCTGAATTTATGATGGTATGTCAAAAAAATATACATGCATATGGATGCATATAGGGCCCATCAACAAGGCTATGGTCACCCTTTAACAATTATTATGCCCAAAAAGCAGAGGAAAGAGGCAAAACCAAATGGGGAAAATCCTCCCTCAAGATAGGACATGAGAGGCAAACCAAAAATGTTGTTGATGCTGCTCCAAACTAAATGCTGAGCAAATTTCCCTTCTTGGGAAGAAGGGAAATCTGCTCACCTGGATCAAAGAAAGTTGCAAGATGGAAACTAGGACCATGTAGAACAACTGAGATCCAATGATGTGAAATTTATTGAGAGTTGTAATAAGCTCCAAGATGATCTGATGACTTGAAATTCGAACCAATAGAGATGAAATCAACTCCAGATAGGTGAAATAACTGTCCAAATGAATGTATAATTCCTCCCACTTCATTTACACAGAGAGAATATGTGAAAGTGGTCATGTAAGAACAAAGAGAATCCATATTATCAAAGAGTGTGAATGCACGGGCTCCATGGATTGATCTAGCTTCTAAAGAATCCAAAAGATCACATATAAGCATATCAATAGACTCATGGGAATAGATTGATAATGAATGCTCTGTAATAGAAGTATGAAAGGAGGAAGGATGGAGATCTTCAAAGAGGCTCTGAGGATTGATGGCAAGAACACAAGAGGAGATGTAAAAGCACAAGTGATCAAGTATGGTAAGTGTAAAGACACTAATAGGACTTGATATGGCTAAGCAAATATCCTGAAAGTCACTGGGTTGCACACCATCAATGAGATAGGTATGCACAAAGTGTGAAGGATCTGGCACATAGATCTCAGAATCTAAGATATAAGACATAAAGAGCAATGATTGTGAGAGTCAATCATCATCAATAACATAGAAGATCCATCTGTCACTTCTTTTTCAACATCAGTATCATAAGAAGATACAAAAAAAGATTGCTCTTCAATATTTTCTTCTTCATTGAAGGAGGAAGCATTTGAATCAAAGAGGGTAGCAGCAACATGAACTACATGAGAAACTTTTTCATCATAAATAACTTCATCAGAGAATGTAGAGGCCAAGACATCTTGAGAGAGAGAACATGAGGAGATGATGGGTTCGCTCCATGCTTCATCTTCTACTTCCTGCACACCAAAGGATTTTTCCAAATTTTCCCAAAGCTCAAATGGATATAGTTGTCAGGAGACATCAAAGAGACATTGCATCCTCAAGTATGCGCTCATCTTTGGCTTCCAATCAGCATAGTTGACAGGAGATAGTAGAGGAACTTTTGAATCCATATTGAAGTTATTGCACCTGCAAATAAACCTAAAAATCTAAAAGGAGAATTAATTCATGAGCTCCCAAAGCTCTGATACCATGTCAAAATTCTAAAGCCTAGATGGCAACATGAATTCCAGAAACAAGCTAAGAATCTAAGCACACAATTAACCTCACTGGGAATTACACAGAATTAGCATAAGGAGAGAAGAATATGAATTAATGAATGATAAATTAATGATAATTGATATTATTAAAATGGTAATACATCCTTGTAAAGGAAAATAGAGTTGTATGGAGACAATACATAAAGCTCAAAAAGGTTGACTTACCAAAATATAACAAACCCCCATAGGTGGCTAAAGCACTTCCCAAATCTATGAAGGACCTCACGAATTAGAAAAAGCATGAGTGAGTTGTCAAGGGATATGGAAAAACATGATAATCTTGGAAAATGGAGAGAAAGCCATGAAGGATGGGTTGGAAACAAAGGAACCCAGTTTCCTAGTTAATTAGCTTCACCTTATCGACATAAAAGTGAGATAAAGTAGAATCTGTTGTAAAGCGTTGTTTACTAATTCTGGATGTCCATAAAGTGGTTAAGATCAACCCAGAATCAGAAATAAAGCATTCATGGGGTATAGATGGCATGTGTTGACTTTAAGGTGCAAGTGGATGCCACCTAATTAAGTTAGTGGGTAGATAATTAATCAAATAATGATTAATTATTTTATCCTAACTATTGAGTGGGCTTAATATATTCCAACAGCCACAATCATGGAAATGATAGATGTTGATGGTATAGAAGAAATATTGCTTCAACTAATTCATTTGGAGGAAGAACGCTTCATTGTAGGATTTCACCAGAATGTAGAAAAGCAAAGGAAAAAGATATGGCATGATAAACACATTAAGAGAAAGCATTTTGAAGTTGGAGGTTTTGTTCTTATGTATGATAGTAAAATTTTCAAGCATCCAGGTAAGTTGCAAACACATTGGCTAGGACCATATGTTGTTAAGGAAATCACTGAGGGAGGAGCAATGAAGTTAGAGAAACTAGATGGTACATAGGTCCGAGGGATCATAAATGGGAGCCAATTGAAGCCTTATCTTGATAACTACGATTAGGTTGTAAGAAGAAAAAAGAGTGTTATATCAACTTGACATTTCCCCAATATTATAAATTTTCAGCGAAGGACATTGGCTTGTCCCAGGATAGAAAACCTATGGGAAGGGAAAATCAAGTCGCAAGGAGTGCAACCAAACGTGTAAGAGAATGAAAAGGAAGTCGCACGGAGCATGTCAAGAATTCGATGGAGCTTGAAAAGAGAAGCGAAGCTATCACATGAAACATCACCATGAAATGATGTGAGTTTGGGACAATAATTAAGTAACTTGCTGACCAGACCGATGTCAGTCCTTAACATCCAAAGACACTAGGTGAATCTAAGTGCCCCATCAGTCATAAGTATCATGACGTCACAACAAAAAGGGAGCTGCATACTTGGTAGCGTTAACATACTAACTTGAAAAAGTGCCCATGTGACGAATCATGTTTTCATTATACTACTCAATGATGGCACGTGTGAATATTTGACGAGTTGAACACCTCAATAATCCTTATACTATCCCTCGTGCTCAAATTAACTCCCATAAATTGACTCAACGAACTGTTGTAGGAACACACAAAGCTAAAGAAATACTGTTGGATAAGTATGGTGACTATGAGATTTAGTACTAGTGCCCTCGGGGGCCCTGTGAGTGAAGCTGTTATACCTGTTATGGTTGAGAAAAACGTTGTCGGATATGCTCCACCACAAGTAGGGAGGCACTTGGAAATTGAGCTAAATCCAACCCTCCTTGCACTAACGTTGAGAACCATCCTACTAGGGTTGGAACCAAGGAAATGTTCTGGTTCTCGCAAGAGCAACACTGTCTCAACATTGCTAAGAAAGAATGAAGAAGAAATGACTAGAATTCGAGGACCAAAGGACATCCCACGGAAGCCACCAGATTGTATTGTGGAACTAATTTCCACAGTGCATAATATCCATTGCTAGAACCCACTGGTACGAACTAGTATTCGGATAGCGACAAAGATAACTAGAGGCCACCGTCATCACCATCATCTCTACGAAGCACTAAAAACATAAGGGGCGATGACACTTTCAGGAAAAAGATGAACTGGAAGATTCCAATGAAGGAAGATAAGGCGTTGATAGGATGATAGACTTCACCAGCAGTGAAGCAAAGAAAAAAATTGAGTTTATACTGGATTTGTGAACTTATACAAGCTCCAAGGTTTATACCAATGTTGCATACTCATTCAAAGATGATGCAATGAAATATTCTAAAGGGAGGAAGGAAAAACATGGAATGAGTTTGTCCTGAAGCCAGAAATGTAGACAAGGAAAATTGGTATTACTGATAAGTCTCCCATCTCATCCGTCTACTACTTTGAAAGAAGGACAATAGTAACAAATACTAGAAAGAATGACAGTCGAAGTGGAAAAAGTTACAGGAATCATTCATCCTGTACATCATAAGCTCTACAACATAGTGACATCAGTGGAGAAGGTCATGCCGGAACATGTCAGTTCCGACTTGGTGGAACACTTGAGGAAGACAGAGGAAGAAGTGCACATATAAGTAGAGGGAGTGGTGAAAATCATGGAATATTTTCATAGCAAAATCAACGCAAGTTAAACCATGGAGGAATAGCTTCGAGTGGATGTGGATGAGCCATAGGTGAGTGTTGTGGGCCT
The DNA here is from genome assembly GCA_001517045.1 of Pseudotsuga menziesii. Taxonomy (NCBI): domain Eukaryota; kingdom Viridiplantae; phylum Streptophyta; class Pinopsida; order Pinales; family Pinaceae; genus Pseudotsuga; species Pseudotsuga menziesii. Next base: position 179,153 of record LPNX010318977.1, on the reverse strand, counting down.
GTTGGGCCTAGGGACATGAAGGCATAATTCATTCAGAATTCTTCCTAAGTATGGAGGAGAACTAAAGGAAAAGAAAAAGGAGCTACGACAGAAGTAGCGACAAAAAAGAAAGAAGAGAAAGGAAGCTGCGACAGAGGCAGTGAAAGGAAGGAAGAAGAAGAGGAAGATGTGCCAGACAAGGAAACTGCCCTAGAAGAGGAAGATAGAAGGAAGGGGTGTGACAAGGGAAGGCACAATAGTATATCAACATTAGAAGGCGTTCAAGTAGCATAACAGCTAGAAAATGACAATAAGTCGTAATGCTTGGAAAGTGACAGGCCTCAACAATCGTGGGTACGATTTCGGCTAGATCCGATGGAAACAACATGCGTGAAGGCATATCTGTAAGTCAGGTCGATAGTGCCTCCCATTAGGTGTTACCAGAATAGGAAAGACAACTTGTTGGTTGGATATAAGAAGTCGGCTGAGAAAGTGACATAAAACTAGTCTGTATTGAGTCTGTATGGAATTTGTATCGAGTCTATAATGAGGCTATAAAAGAAGGAACCAAAGCTGTATGCGGGGTAGCCTCCCTATGGTCAATCTCTACAGTTAGATATGAATTGTTAGACTCTCGAGTTGGATTTCAATTAGACAAGAATAGACTCTCATTAGTGGGGACTATTAGCTTTTGGTTGATGGCTCTGTATTGATGAGTGCATTAGAGTAAAGGATATGCATCTGAGTGCACAAAAGAGTAGGAAAGGTCAAGTCGATCCAAAATGTGTGTGGATCACTAGTAGAGTAAAGTAGGAAGAGAACAAAGATAAGATTAGAGAGCATGCGAGGGAGGAAGAGTTTGTAAAGAAAGAGAAGGAGATATTGAGAAGAGTCTGCAACTTAGTGCATAGACAAAAGGTTCATCTATTTCCTCATGCCAGATGAAGAGCACTTTGTGGTTTTTTCTCAGATGGGTTTCCACGTTATATTGTGTGTATATGTGTGAATGTTGAATCTGTTTGGGATATATGTGTAGATGGTGTATCAAATGAATGATTGTAGATTAGCTTACAAATGAATATATGTATATTGGTCGCATTGTATTAGTTGAATATGATTATGCTGCACAACCACTGTTGATATAATAAGATTGCATAAGAGAAGGTAGGTCGCGACCTAACTGTTGAATAACAGTGAACACAAATAATCCACCCCGGAATTCATTGAGAACCTTGGTAAAATGCCAAGGTACCAAAAATTTCCCACCGAACTGCGGAAATGTGGTTTTGGCAGTTACCCATTAAGAGAGATATCTCAGGTGAGACAACATCTGCGATGTAGGTGTTTCTGACTGAGCTCTGCTTTGTTGGGTCGATGTCTTGGGCTTTGTTGTTTTGAGCATAAGGCAGTGAACCTAGGTCAGGATCCTTGGAGGAGAGGGAGACTAGAAATCCAACACTTGCTTTCTTACACTTAGCAAGCTATTAATTTTAAATTAGATTTTTTCGTTAAATGTTACTTTTAACCTACATGGTTGCTTTTCAATATGAAATTACTTTACATTTCCTTTAACTCTCATATTTTATATCGATATACTTTCCAATTGATAGATATATAAAATGAGTCCCTTACACCAATGACACCTTCTAGGTTTGTAACAATTTTACACTTTTCTTGTAGGTGTCATTCCCAACCATGACAATGAACAAGCCGATGCATGAAGAAGACTTGTATATGCACATAACAAAAATAAAAACAACAAGAAAGAACGTCTTTTTTTATAGAGCTGCTTGTCAAGCTATGCATATCCCTTCTTCGTTTTCTTTTTTCCGACCTTCCAGCACACCATCTCTTCCATCCCCCATGCTAAATCCATCCAACACCCCCCTTAATGATGCACATCAACGTTTTCGTAAAAAAATGGACCATCTATCTCACATCAATGATGCTCGATATGCAATGAATCTTACCCTGGCATTTCAAACAAAAAATTCCATGGTGCATATGCATTCTCTTGTTTTATTTTAGAAAGAAAAGGCCATAGATTTTCCATGGGAAACAACATGGACCCCAACATAAAACCCTTGTCCTTGCAATACTTACACAAGTTGAATAAATGCTCATTTGTCATGCTAATCCAATCCTGCAAGTCATACATGCCCGTGGTTGTCAATATAAATATTATGGTCATACTATTTTCTTCCCCAAGGTATTACCGATATTGCCACATCCCTCCCCCATTTAATATCAGACCTTTACATCCTTGTTGTTCACAAATGCAACCCATCAAACTGCTGCAGCTGCAACCGTTCTCCCCAAATTTCTTAAATTTTGGACCCCTCCTCATGATTTAGCATGGTCTTCTAATCGATTGGATCCTTCGAATTTTGGTCATGTTTGATTTTGGATGATTCTACATATTAACTCTCGCCCAGGTTTTCAATTTTTGATGGTGATGAAAATTGTTGAGGGTCGCAGTTTTGAGTTTGCTTGCTGGTCGATCGGATTAAGTTTCTTTGTTTTGGATCGTCGTCGCGGAGGTAAAGTCGGTTTTTGTCTGTTGTTGAACTTTGAAGAGCTGTCCAAAACACTTTAATCATTTTACATCGGGCGTCGAAACTATGTTAATTCGGCTGCTTTTGTCCTTTTCCCTTCTGCCGTTGCGGCTCCCAAATCGGTTTAGCGTCCGAAGTCCAAATCATTCCGACTATCGATGCGTGTTGACTTTTGTTTTCCTCTCCGCCGTTGCAACTGGGAAAGTCTTTTGGCTTCCAATGTAATGTCTTCCGACTTCCGATTGAGCTCTTCCCGCCCGCGTTTCGGATGTCTCTAGCTCTTGTCTCTTCCGCCGTTACGACCCTCAAAGTCATTTAGCTCCCGAAGTATAAAGCCGTCCGACTTCTGGTTAAGCCTCTCCCGCCCACGCTTCACGTGAATTTAGCCTGTGTCTTTTCTGCCGTTGCGGCTAGGAAAACCTTTTCGTGTCCGATGTCAAAGCTTTCCGACTGCTGATTTAGAACTTTCCCGCCCAAGGGATGCACCTAGCCGTTTTCTTGTGGATTGGCCGTTTCAGATGGTTAATTTTAATGTTTAAAAAACGCCCTTCCAACGAATGATACACGGTTATTGATTGGAGGTATAACTCAATGGATTGTTGGGGCAACCAGGTGTGAAGGCGCGGCTTGATCAAATCGAAACCGGCAGGGTCGAAAGGAAGACAAAGCAAAAGAAGAGACAGAATCGAAAACAACAAAAATGCAGATCTTAAAGGTCTAGCAGTTACTCAATTAATCATGAACATGCGAAGAAAAATGGAGAGAGAGATACGAAACGCTCAAGAGACCGAAAGGTCATGCGTTGGGGGGAAACCCAAATGATTTACTGTTTTGTTTAAATACTGGAAAGTTAGAAGTTACAGGGACTTTTTCCCTGGAAAAACTTGTAACCCATTTGCTTGTAAGGGGAACTATTTCGTTTTACAATCAGAAACTAGAACTTTTGCTTGTTGGAGAAAGCGAAATGTGGAATGTATCAATGCGATTAAATGAGCAATGTTGAAGGGGAACTATTTCGTTTTCAGCTGTGTTTGATTAACTGTGAGAGTGTTTTAACTTCTTCAACCTATGTTCTTGTTGAAATGTTCTTCAGTATATTTTGTGATGTTTTCCACTGTGAGTAATGAATGTTGTTCATAAAACAATTGGCTATCTGGTTGTTTAAATATATGTACTTGTGCATGTGTCTTGAAAGAAGTATCATCTATCTGTAACTCTTCATAATGCATGTACGAAATGTATTACTCACCAATGAATGATAATCCTGCTCCATAGGGATAGTTAGGTAGTTAGTTTATTTTCTTGTTGTATGTGATTTGGATGTTTGTGAGCCTTAAGACGAGAGGTAAGAACCTGCGCATCACATTGTGACTGCTCCTTGTATCTTTATCACCCTGCATTGTTAATTAGTCACTTGCATTTCATAATTTAAGTCAAAAATACAAAAACTCGGTGGACCGGGCTGTAACCGGTAAAGCCTTTGTTTTGTACTTGACCTACGGTAGCCGGATCGCAAACCGGACGGATTCCCCATACCAAACAGTCAACGGGCTAGTTGGGAACGTTGATTGGGGAGAATCCCTTACTATTCGTGCCTGCGAATTTCTGGGCCTCAACAGTTTTGGCGCTAGAGGGAGGGCCGCCAGTGTATGGCTGGCCGAGGAAACCCATTTTCCCAAGATTATTCCACCGTTAACAGTTCTGAAAGCAGTGGGTTTCATAATCCAATTCCGGAAGAAAGAGAACATCTATATTCTGTTGGCAACGAAATTGTTAATGATCTGAGAAGACACACCAGGGCATATGTAAAGAAGATTGGAGGATTGCCAATCATCCCTGAATTGCCCAGAAGAGAGTATAAAAAGAAAGATCGTCCTGTAGCGGAAGACTCGGTGTTTGTTGGAGACTGGGAAGAACTTGTAGAAACAGCCTTACAAGAAGTTGTACTACCTTTGAACCAAGAAGGCCCAAATAACCCTCACAGTTCTCCTGCTCGCACTCCTATTGGCTCACCTCCTCACTCTCCACCTAGACTCATGGCAGGAGTAAATGCTAATCCACCACCTAACCCACCTAATCCACCACCTGCATGGAGAGCTAGATCACCGTTAAACCTGCCATCTCCATTACACGACCTACCTCAAGCCTTTGACAAGATGTTGCCCAAGTTCGAACCAAATGAGAATATATTAGTAGATGATGGGCCTACAAAGTTTTTACTTGGCAATTGAAGGATTGAGGGCCGGGGAGTATGAAGATGTAGTCTGCAGATTGTTCCCGCATACCCTTAAAGGAGCTGCAGCATCATGGTACTTTGGGTTGCCTGCTAACTCTATCCCTGATTGGGATACCTTCGAGAGAATTTTTAGAAGTAAGTATGAAACTCAGAAAACTCATGCAACCCTCATGAAAGGGCTGTGCACCTTGAAGAAAGAAAGAAAGGAAAAGGTGCACAGTTTCACACAAAGGTTTGCAGCCTATCTCAAGAATTTTTCTGAAACTGATAGACCTTCAGACAAAGTTCTGATTGAATATTATACTTCAGATTTAGGCCCTGATTTGGCCATGTTTGCCAAAGGTAGGGCCAAGCCTACTTTGACGGAAACTTATGAAGAAGCAGAAGTGGTGGAAGCTGAAAGAGAGAGCATTGAAGACTATCCAGAACAGTCAGGAGAGAAAGGTGCGGGAAGAAAAGCTTTATCGTTTGCTAAGCCTAAGGAAGAAAAGTCGCCAGATTTGGAAAATATGGCCAAAATGATGTAGAAGCTGTCCAACAAAATCATAGATATGGAGAAAGAAAAGGAAGCACAAAAGTTTTATAAACCATATTATAAGAAAAGAGAGGATAACCATCAGTCTCAACCTCCTCCTCACAATACTGCATCTATGAATTTAACAGAGGTAGGCATGGACAATTTTTGCACTTTCCACCAATAGCCACACTCTGAAAAGAATTGTCCTCAATGGATAAACGCGATGACGCTGGTCATGAATCAACTGTTAGATTCTAGATTAACAGAAGAGGGAGATGAAGAAACAAACGAGAATTCTGCTTCTACTTCTACTAAAGAACAGGAAGAGGAAACCATGGCTTTATGGAATTCTATCTCGTTATTTGATGCTGAAGAGGAAAAGACTTAGGGGTACAAGGACGTTATGGAAACCAACGTAGCCACAAGGAGCCAAGGGACGGTTAAGGAAGACAGTCTTATACTCCCAAAGATTAAGAGGCTGCAGAGAAATGTTAAGAAGAAATTTCAAAACAAATCTTTGGTTGATAAAATTCCAGAGTTCACTATTACTAGCCAAAATCCTAGGCAGAATGACGCGCGGGCCAAGCCAAGTGAAGAAAATGCTGATAAACCCCATCCCATTGAGCAGCCGATGGATTATGACATTGTGGAGGATTTAAAAAGGGTAAAAGTGAATGTTCCACTATTCGAAATGTGTAAAGTGCCGCAGCAAAAGGAAAGACTGTTGAAAGCACTTGAAGCATCGGATGAGAAGCTGCCCTCTAACAATCAACCTCAAGAAGAAGAAGAAATTGGAGAAACCAGCGTGGGAGGTAAGTCTAAAAGCAAACATCCACCTTTCCTCCTCACATTTGAAATTTTCAATCATAATGTGCATAATTTCTTGCTACACTCAGGGGCATCGGTTAATGTTATGCCCATATCAGTCTGTAAAAAGATCAATGGGCAGCCTAAGCCATCCACATGGAGGGTGGTTCAGTTGGATAGGACAGATGTAAAGGCAATTGGTGAGATGTAAGACGTCCTAGTCCGTCTGGCATCCAATGACAAAGTATGCCAAGTTATTAACATCGTGGTGGCTGATATACTAGATGCTTACGGTCTTGTCCTAAGCAGAGATTGGTCAGCCAAATTAAATGGATATTTTGCCTCAGATTGGTCGCATCTGTGGTTGCCATACAAAGGAAGTCCGAACCAGAATAAGATCTTAAGAGAACCTCACATGAAGTACAATGTTACTCAATTGGAGGAGAAAAATGTGCCAGTGGATTCTGTATTGGGAAACTATTTTATTGAGTTGGAACCAGGGAATTACCAAGCGGAAGAAGCCAACAACACATCTGACACCCAGCCTGATCTCCTTTGATTCTCACAGGCTGATGAGATTGATTGTAATATAGTAAGCTTAGCAGTAGGAATAGATTCACATTCAGTATTTAGTGATTTTTGGACTTTGTTTTTTGATGGCTCTAAGACATTAGAATGGTCAGGGGCTGGCTGTGTCCTGATCGACCCCCAGGAGAATAAACATTTTCTTTCATTTAGATTAGAGTTTGAGTGTACTAATAATACAACTGAATACGAAGCGCTGGTGCAGGGACTAAAGAAAGCGATTGAATTAAAGGTAAGTAATCTAAAAGTTTTTGGAGATTCCGAAATCATTGTGAAACAAATCCGGGATCAAATACATTGTGTTTCTCCTCACTTAAAGGCCTACCAGAATGAGGTATGGGATTTGCTTAAATGCTTTAATGCATTCAATATCATTTCAATTCCAAGGCTTAAGAACGCAGCAGCTGACCTATTGGCCACATCAGCCGCTAGATTGGTACCCACTAATAATCGATGCTCTGTTGAATTACTTTTCAGGCCCTCTGTACCTGATATGATTACGAACCTACGAGTGTTAGATGATGACCAACAAATCATAGAATGTTTAACGAATGACGAGGTGTGAAGAGCATCAGGCTGAGATGAAATACGATAATTTCATTCCTAAAGGAGTCAGAACATTAGAAAAAATGTTCGATTTAAACGAAAAGTTCAGAAGACCAGCCAACGTGAAGACCCACAGCTCATCTCTGCAGTTGAGCTGATTAATTTAGGGACTGAAACGAATCCTAAATTTGTGAATCTCGACAAATGTTGTTCACCAACAGAAAGAGACAAATTCGTCAGTTTGTTTAAACAATATAAAGATGTTTTCGCATGGACGTACGAAGATTTGAAAACATACGACACTAGCATCATCAAACACGTCGTCCCTATTAAAGCAGGCGTCAAGCCATATCAGCAACCGTTGAGAAAAATGCATCCAAAATTGGAACCATTGATTCAAAGTGAAGTGAAGAAATTATTGGATGCTAGAATCATTTTCAAAGTCAGACACTCTGAGTGGGTATCAAATCTGGTACCAGTAAGGAAAAAGTTTGGAGAAATCAGGTTCTGCGTGGATTTCAGGAACTTAAACCGTGCATCAGATAAAGATAACTATCCTGTGCCACCCATGGAGCAGCTGCTACAAATGGTTTTAGGTTCTGAACTGTTTTCATTATTAGATGGTTTCTCTGGCTACAATCAAGTATTGGTAGCTGAAGAAGACAGATTGAAGACAACGTTCAGGACCAAATGGGGAACATTTGCATACAAGAGAATGCCCTTCGGGCTTATAAATGCTGGAGCAACGTTTCAAAGGGCTATGGATATAGCTTTCCACGGATTGATTGGCCGAAGTGCTGTAGTATACCTTGACGATATTACAATATTCTCGAAGAGAAGAGAAGAGCACGCGTTTCACTTAAGGCAAATTTTCAAACGCTGTCGAAAATATGGCATCTCACTCAATCCTAAGAAGTGTGTGTTCGCTGTCACGGAGGGCAGGTTGCTGGGTCACATAGTTTCGAAGAAAGGAATCTCTATAGATCCAGAAAGAATTAAGGCTATTGAACAAATCCCCTTGCCCCATAATAAAAAGGGGATGCAATCATTTATGGGAACGATAAACTTCGTGCGAAGATTTGTGCCTGATTTTGGTCAGATTGTCAAACCACTACAGCAAATGGTAAAGCAAAATGCACTATTCAAGTGGACTAAAATTGAGAAGAGCGCATTCAGCAAAATCAAAACTGCTGTTGCACATGCACCATCCTTGAAAATCCCAGATTTTGACAAAGATTTCATCTTGTATACCTTTGCATCCGATGATTCACTAGCAGCTGTGCTCACCCAAAAGGAAGATGGGGGGGATGAATTCCCAATATCCTTTATGAGTACTGGTCTACAGGGGGCCGAATTGAATTACCCAGCTGTTGATAAACAAGCTTACGCTGTATTCGAAGCAGTAAAACAATTCAGACCTTATATTTTAAAAAATAGAACCAAGGTGATCGCCCGCTACCTAGCTGTAAGGTCTCTTCTTATACAGAAGGAGTTGGGAGAAAGAAGAGGCAACTGGGTAACAACTCTTCAAGAATACGACCTTGAATTCAAGCTAGCATCTATAGTTAAAGGACAAGGGTTGTGCAAACAGATGACTGAAAATGGAAAAAATGAAGAACACGCCCGGGAAGATGAAGCCGAACTACATGTAATGGAGGCATGTCCTTTGTTTACAGCTCCCGAGTCTTGGTATAGGGACCTGGTGCATTACCTGCAGGCGGGTCTGTTGCCAGAACATTGGAGTTCCAAGCAAAGAAGAGCGCTGCGTCTTAAATCAGCTTCCTATCAACTTGTTGAAGGAGTATTATTCAGAAAGAATTATGACGGGGTTCTTCTCAAATGCTTAGAAAAGGAAGATGCGAAGAAAGTAATGTCAGAATTGCATGACGGTCCTGCTAGGGGACATTACTCAGGAGATACTGCGGCCCACAAAATTCTCAGAGCCGGTTACTATTGGCCTACGCTATTCAAAGATGCACACGCACATGTCAGAAAGTGTGATATTTGCCAAAGGTGTAGCGGGAGACAACCTAAAGCAGCAGCACCCCTAAAGCCCGTGATGATCACGGAGCCATTCGAGCAATGGGGGCTGGATATTATTGGAGAAATAAAACCGAATTCCTATTTGCAGCACAAGTACATTCTGACTGCTACTGATTATTTCACTCGCTGGGTCGAGGCTATCCTACTGCGCAAGATAAATGAAGACGAGGTCATCAGCTTCCTACAAGACCACATCATGACCAGGTTTGGAGTTCCAGTTTCGTTAGTTTTTGATAATGCTAAGTACTTTTCGTCAATTAAATTGACTGCATTTGCTCATGATAAAGGGATAAAATTGCATTATTCTGCTAATTACTATCCACAAGGAAATGGCCTGGTTGAATCCTCTAACAAAAATCTGATTAGAATTTTAAAGAAGACTATGGTAGAAAACCAGAGGAGTTGGCACTCAGCATTACCAAATGCCCTTTGGGCCGATAGAGTCACCCTTAAGTTTGCGATTGGAGTGTCTCCATATACCCTTGTCTATGGTAAAGAAGCCATCCTTCCTCCCAATATCATGCTACCATCTTCCATACTAGCTCAAGAGTCTAGAGGGTCGAATGATGAAGTTTTGCAAATAAGAATATATAATCTCCTGAAAGCAGAAGAGGCTATATCTAAAGCCAGAGAACGCTTTAAACAGTAGCAAGAGTTAGTTAAGAGATGGTTCGACAAACATAAAGCTGGAACAAAAGACTTTGAAGTAGGAGACTTAGTCCTCAAATGGGATCACCCCCATGATGAGAAAGGAAAGCACACTAAATTCCAGCAGTTGTGGGTAGGCCCTTTTCAGATTGCAGCAAAGCTTGGCCCTTCTACTTACAAGTTGCAGGATCTACAGGGGTGGGAAGAGAACTTACTAGTAAATGGTTTGGTTCTCAAGCCTTATTTTTCCTGAGTTTCTTTGAGTTCTTCTGTCTTGTATATAAATAAGCTGTTTAGCTGTCTTTTGAGTCATGTTTTTCAGTTTGTTTTAGTTTAAGTTTTATTGATTTCAATAAAGGGAACGAACCCGCAATTGCACAGGGAACATCAAAATGTTTGGGAATGATAAACATTTTCGGGTCTCATACTGGGTGTTGCTAAAAGAACTTCTTCCAGTTTAGCAGTTTTCTCAAATAAGCTCCGTGTGCATTGAAGTCCTGCTTAACCCCTGTAAAATAAACCAGATCCGAAGAGTCTGGAATACTATGTTGAGGCTCCATCCACGTCACACTTAAAATGTTCTAAGGAGCGACAACAGAGGATCCATGGAAAGGAGCAAGGTGAACAGTATATTAAATATAAATGATCCCATTCCAAGAAACGAATGCCAAAAGGCAAATAAAGAGTCAAAAAACTCCTATGAAAGCATCATAAATCAAAGCAGGTGCTGAATCATAAGTACTAGATAGCCGAAAGATCCTCTCCGTCCATGAGCTGAAACTTGAAGTACACCACTCACACAAAAGGACACTATGGGATAGAGGATCCTGAATTAAGATTCAGTAAGAACGACATGCAGGAGGACTCATATATAAAAGGGATAAAAGTCCAAAAGCACAAAAAAGTGCTAAAGCGGCACGGGAATGAGGAACAAACGAATATTTCTGTTTACCATATGCTACAATCCTGTGGTGTCCAAGCTGTCAGCTACCTGAAGACAAAAGTAATAATGAAACTTAGACTCTGGCCTCAACAGAGTTATCCAGACTTGCAAATCTTGGTTTCCACTCTCCCAAACTGGACTATCATCAATGATTAAAGGTACACACTTCTGTCATTTGAGAAATCCAGATAGCTGGAAGAATTCCATAGATTCATTTGTTGTTAAACAGTCTGTCACTCTGAGACTAATCGCCCAGAGATGTAGGTTCACCAGGTAATCGCCAATTGTTGCAGCTGCAACTGTTCTCCCCAAATTTCTTAAATTTTGGACCCCTCCTCATGATTTGGCATGGTCTTCTAATCGATTGGATCCTTCGAATTTTGGTCATGTTTGATTTTGGATGATTCTACAGATTAACTCTCGCCCGGGTTTTCAATTTTTGATGGTGATGAAAATTGTTGAGGGTCACAGTTTTGAGTTTGCTTGCTGGTCGATCGGATTAAGTTTCTTTGTTTTGGATCGCCGTCGCGGAGGTAAAGCCGGTTTTTGTCCCTTGTTGAACTTTGAAGAGCTGTCCAAAACACTTTAATCATTTTACATCGGGCGTCGAAACTATGTTAATTCGGCTGCTTTTGTCCTTTTCCCTTCCGCCGTTGCAGCTCCCAAATCGGTTTAGCGTCCGAAGTCCAAATCGTTCCGACTACTGATGCGTGTTGACTTTTGTTTTCCTCTCTGCCATTGCGGCTGGGAAAGTCTTTTGGCTTCCGATGTAATGTCTTCCGACTTCCGATCGAGCTCTTCCCACCCCCGTTTCGGATGTCTCTAGCTCTTGTCTCTTCCGCCGTTACGGCCCTCAAAGTCATTTAGCTCCCGAAGTATAAATTCGTTCGACTTCCGGTTAAGCCTCTCCCGCCCACGTTTCACGTGACTTTAGCCCGTGTATTTTCCACCGTTGTGGCTAGGAAAACCTTTTTGCGTCCGATGTCAAAGCCTTCCGATTGCCGATTTAGAACTTTCCCGCCCAAGGGATGCACCTGGCCATTTTCTTGTGGATTGGCCGTTTCATATGGTTAATTTTAATGTTTAAAAAACACCCTTCCAACGAATGATACATGGTTATTGATTGCAGGTATAACTCAATGGACTGTTGGGGCGACTAGGTGTGAAGGCGCGGCTTGATTAAATCAAAACCGACAGAGTCAAAAGGAAGACAAAGTGAAAGAAGATACAGAATCGAAAACAACAAAAACGTAGATCTGAAAGGTCCAGCAGTTACTTAATTAATCATGAACAGGCGAAGAAAAATGGAGAGAGGGATACGAAACACTCGAGAGACCGAAAGGTCATGCGTTGGGGGGAAACCCAAACGATTTACTGTTTTGTTTAAATACTGGAAAAGTTAGAAGTTACAGGGACTTTTTCCCTGGAAAAACTTGTAACCCATTTGCTTGTAAGAGGAACTATTTCGTTTTACAATCAGAAACTGCAACTTTTGCCTGTTGGAGAAAGCGAAATGTGGAATGTATCAATGCGATTAAATGAGCAATGTTGAAGGGGAACTATTTCGTTTTCAGCTGTGTTTCATTAACTATGAGAGTGTTTTAACTTCTTGAACCTATGTTCTTGTTGAAATGTTCTTCAGTATATTTTGTGATGTTTTCCACTGTGAGTAATGAATGTTGTTCATAAAAAAATTGGCTATCTGGTTGTTTAAATATCTGTACTTGTGCATGTGTCTTGAAAGAAGTATCAGCTATCTGTAACTCTTCATAATGCATGTATGAAATGTATTACTCACCAATGAATGATAAGCCTGCTCCCTAGGGATAGTTAGGTAGTTAGTTTATTTTCTTGTTGTATGTGATTTGGATGTTTGTGAGCCTTAAGATGAGAGGTAAGAACCTGCGCATCACATTGTGACTGCTCCTTGTATCTTTATCACCCTGCATTGTTAATTAGGCACTTGCATTTCATAATTTAAGTCAAAAATACAAAAACTCGGTGGACCGGGCCGTAACCGGTAAAGCCTTTGTTTTGTACTTGACCTACGGTAGCCGGACCGCAAACCGGACGGATTCCCCATACCAAACAGTCAACGGGCTATTTGGGAACGTTGATTGGGGAGAATCCCTTACTGTTGCTGCCTGCGAATTTTCGGGCCTCAACACAAACAAACCATAAGAACTGTTTGTTAGTCGAACACATGTTCTTGCTGCTCTTCAATACAAAATGGTTGAAAGAGATGAAAGTTATGCTTTAAAATTATCTTGTCTGTGTCTTGTCTCACTCTTATCTAGTTACAATTGAAAAGAATACAAAGCTAATAAAGAACATCAGTAGTAAATCTAACTTGTGTCTAACTCAAAGTACAAAGAAAACAAATAAAATAACCCACTAGGAAACTGCCAACCATATTTTGATATTTAAACTTAGCAGCAGATATCTAATAAGAAGAAATACATAAACCATGACAAACGATCTCAAACAGACAAACCATGACAAACCATGACAAACCATGACAAAATAGTACTAGAAACAAAATAGTATCGTTGTAACTAGACAAGATAAATTTAACGCATAATTTTCATCTCTTTCAACTTTAGCACTTTCGAAGGTCATATTCAGGAGTGTAAAAGTTGAAACAAATGAAAATTATGCTTTAAACTTATCATACAAATACAGATACAATAAATAAATAACATTAATATTAAATTATCTAGTTATAACTGAAAAGCATACAAAGACAATAAATATCAGCAGTAGTAAATCTAACTCAAAGTACAAAGAAAACAAATAAGATAACCCACTAGGAGAGTTGAAACCTTCCTTATAGTCAACAATACTTTTTTAGATCAGATCTTGTCTGTTAAGAGACAAGTCAGTACAGGAACAAAGGACATACCTAAGAGAGAATAAATTCAGCTATTGTAGGTTTATTCAACTATAGTAGCAATCAAGGTAACCGAATCGACAAGCAAGTAATCTCCAATTACTGGAGCAACAGACCAAGAAACAACAGTCCATAAAATATCACGTAATGATGACATTCCATACACAAACCAGAGCTCAATTTGTATCCCTTGTAAATCCCATGGCTTTCTTGAGCAGGATGTGAGTTGTTTGGTGTTGCTAAAAGAGGCCATAACCCTGTTTGAGTAGACTAAGATTTCTACTGCACTGTTTGAGTGCTTGGGTTTGCTTGAAGTGAACCGTAAGGAAACCCCAATTACTGGAGAAATAGACCCAGAAACAACAATCCATAAAATATTAGGTAATGATGACATTCCATACACAAACAAGAGCTCAGTTTGTAGCCCATACAAATCACATGGCTTTCTTAGAACATATAGCACACTCAAACAGTGCATCAGAGATATTAGTCCACTCAAGTATGAAACCACGGGGGTGTCACTAACGGACCAATACCATATCACGTCCGTTCTTATTAGGGGCTTAATAATTATAAAAAAAACATTATATTGGGGTCATATTTAGGGTTGAGGGGTTCATTTTATGGGTTAAAACATATGTATTATTTAGGGGGTTTTATTATAAAAGGGTGTGGAGAAGGCTATATGAACTTGCTTGAGTAGGCTATGAGTTGTTTCGGGCTGCTAGGAGGTCATACCCATAACAAACATAACAAAAGGGTTAAGGTACCAAAATATGAGGGGGTGCTAGCATAAGGACCAATTAAGGGTCAACATAAGATCAAGAGTCAACAAGAGGGGTCATGACAAAGTGGGAAAACAAACCCTATACCAACAATACCAAGGTGTGTCAATCAAGGTGGGAGAATAACTCTTTCACCCATAGGACCAAGGTGTACCATCAAGGTGGGGACACAACCCTTTTACCCAGAAGACAAAGGTGTCAAACTGTTATATTCTCTCTCAAGGTATATAGTCCATAAGTGTTCCAAACCATCTTAGTACGTTTTATCATCACTGTATAAGGAAGGTCCATATCACAACAATGAGTTTTATAACAAGATATTTCCACACTCTAGCCATCTTTTGAATCAACATCCGTCACAATGTCCTAATGAGTTAATAGGCACTCCACACAAACATGAAGAAATTAAAAAACACTTCCACTGGACAATTTTAAGATTTGAAACCATAAACATCGAATGGACTATCAAGATTTAAACCTAAAAATTTCTCTAATTTATCAACTTTGTTGTCAACTATTGAACCATACCATCAGCATTGTTGCCAATAATATCCGCAAAAATATTTTTGCCAATTCTTGTACAACATTAGACCGAAAAATAGATACATTTTCTTTTAGTTATCATACAAAACTTGGACTGTGTTATGCAGCTTCCATGAGCTAATAACACATAGTTAGCTAATAAGATTTAAAAGCATAAGCAAAAGTGAAGCAAAACTGCAAGGCATGATAAATAGCATGTCAATAATGAGCACATCAAAATTAATTGTGAAATAAGTCTCAGTATCACAACTTTAATGCAAGGACCAATTGGCCCACATAACATCATGTGGCAGTAGGGATCACACCTGCAAGGAAACAAACCTAAAGGTCTAAACATTTATGCCATTCTGGAGGCAACGAAGACTTAAGAAGAAAAACACATAATGGAAACATAGGTAAATATTTACACATACACATAGAGGAGATCACAAAATTAAAACCATTACCACAAGAATTTATGTCTCAAAAAAGAGTTCCATTTTTTCTATTCTCTGCAAAATTGTATTCATAAAATATTTTCCATGAACAATCTGCTTCTTTTGTTTGGGATCCAACCCCCAAACATCATAAAATGCAAATTATATAGAAAATGGCTCCTCGAGAAAATGCTTAACAAACCTCTAGTAAATTAATGTTCTTTTAACTAAATCCCTAACTCCTAGGAATCTAGTAACTGATTTTTTTTTTATAAAAGCAAATTTCGTAGAAAATCCATGTGGTAGGCCAAAGAGATATCCAAACTGCTCCCTTGCATTGTGACACTTGTTCATAATTGGTGTATATTTGGTTTTCCCAAATTTTTCCACAGCCTTCCATTATTCATGATTCGGGAGGTCACAATCCATCATTTCTTTAATTGCCACCTCTAACTCCACGTATTGGGTGTAAGAAATAGGTGGTATACTTCTTTGAGTGACCATGAACCATTCAAATATCTCAAAGTAATCATTCAATGTCTCTATAATGAATTTTCCTGTTAATCCCTTTGTCAATTCTTCAAATTTGGAGTGGTCCATGAGTTCATGCACTAGCAATTTATGATACGGTTCTTGACAAAATAAATTTCCATTATCATCTCAGAATGGAGGAAGTCCTTCATCGAAGTTCTTTTGAAATTTTTCTTGAAATCCTTAACCTCCAAAAGCATTTTATTTTCTTTCTCTTGTACAAATTTGACCAAATTATGTTTATTAATAAACTTCCTACCCATAGAATGATGGCTAGCCTATCCCTGATTTCCATCTCTTGCATGTCTTCATATTTCAAAGTTTTTAAAAAATTTAACAGCATTTTGGGCAGTCTCCAATGGCTTTTTGTCTAGATTTTCATTTACCAACTTACATCTTTGAAGAGATAAATCCACTATTGCATTCTTATCGTTCACAAAATTTAAATAGGATCTAAACTTGGTGATTTCTATAGTCAAAGTATCCCAAATAAGATGTTTAGCTCCTTGCAGTGGTAGTTTTCCTATCAGAGTCTCATTCAATTCGTTGATCTTGTTCGGAAGATGTTTCTTTTCACCTGAAAGTTTGTTTCTTTCTTCAATAATTTGATCCAATTTATCCCTCTCTCAAATTTATCTGTGACATGGAAACAGATAAATCATAAGCGGGAGATTCATTTACTTGATCTTCAGTTTGGATCAAGGGTTGGCTCATCAACTCCTCCAACACTTCCTCTTCTTCTTTTCAATTGGCATTAAAAGCTGAAATCTGGGACACAAATCTAGATCATTCAATTTTCGAGGCCTCTTTATCCTTCTGTAGCTGTCACATTTTCCCCTTTAAGTCCATCAATTCCTGGTAAATTTTATCTTTCTCTTGCTGCAACAATGTCAACTCAGATAGTTGAACGTGCTACATACTTGGAACTTTTAGTTTTTTAATAAGGACTTGGATAGATTTTTCTTTTTCTTCTAGCAAATTTTTAGTTACTTGAACATTAGCTAGTTCAGTTCCCGAAGTTATAAGGTCCGTCTGTAATTTTTTAATTTGAACTGAATGAGCTTTGTTCTCCACTCTCTCATGTCGGAGTTGGTTCTCCAACTTATCAATAACCGACTGCATCCTTGTAATATTCTATGTGGTCTTTAGTAAATCAGAATATAAAACATCACCAGTATGTCGATGGAGTTGTATTTTGTCAGGCACGCTGATTTTCTCCATACTGAACTTGACTTCAGAAACTTTCTCATCATCTACCATAGCAAATTTAAGGGTGTTCCTCTCTAAATCCCCGCTGGAAATTAGTGACAATTATTGATATGCTAACTCTCTCACCTCGGGAAAAAGAATTTGTGTCTCATTTAAAGCTTGATTCCTTTGTTATGCGTAGCTAGAAACAAAGTCAAACTTAGATCTATATCTACAGTCGGATATTTCCCTACCTTCTTCATGAAAATAATATTCTCTTATTTGTACATGCTGTTGCTGTAAAATAAGACCTTTTTTTCATCATCCATAATTTGCTCATCCTGCATCGTCATTTCCCTTTCAGGATGTGTCTTTAGTCTTTTGTTTGAGTTTTCTTCATCGACATCCATTATGTCAATTTTTGAAAGGTCCCTTTTATTTAACGAAGTAGAGTTAGATGGTGTGTGTACAATTAAATCCAAGTCATTTCCTTTCTCTTCACCTGCCTCTATTATTTCTTCTTTGACTCCACAATCCTCCTCAAATTCCAGCAAAATAACTATTTTATCCATGCCTTCCACTGATTGATGTTCGAAGGACTTGTTTTTATTTTGCTGTCATATTTGTGATATGATTTGCCTTGGATCATAGTTTAGCCTCTCCATTGTCTTGAATTCCATAGCCTCTAATAATTTTTCAATAATATTCAAAGCAACTTTGTTTTTGAAAATGAAAGGACCAATATTGAACGGGAACTTTAAATCAGAAGACTTCTTAAAACTACAAAAGTGTTCTTCTTTTGAACACAACCTTTGCTTGATAAATTCTAACGCAAAAATTCTAGGAGTCAGAAAGGCAGGTAATTTGTAAGGTGGCCTTGTGTAAACATAACCACGAACAACAGTGAATTCCTTATATAAAAACCAGTGTCCTGTACAACTTTTTGTCGAGGGTTGCAAAGTACTTTTCATTTCCTCTAACACTCTGGGCAACTTTCATAAAAAAGTATCCTGTATACTTCCACCATGTTTTTATTCACAAACTCAAACATATTTATCTTCCCAGGTAGCCCAGGAGAAAAAAATGTATTGATGAAATGCAACTTAGAGAAATTTGAGCATAGGAACATGTTCAGTAAGTATGATTGATACCTGAAATGTCTCAGCTTGAGAAAATCCGCTAGTTGAAAATGAATTGCGGTGGCTATGAATTCATCGAAACCAAAACAACAGACTTGGTTTGTCTCTGGTTCTGGTAAATTTGTCTTCAATAGAAAACCAATCATAACGTTAGTCACTGAATTGTCATAATCATATCCCAATATTTGACTCAAATTTGACAACACAAGTTGTCCCTCTTCTCGAAAAAGACGAACATCCACGGGAAAGGAAAGATTCTCTACCACATGACCAGCTTTTAGAATTCCTGTAAAAAATGAATTTTTAATCTCATACTTACATTCCCTGTACACTTGGACCAGGGTTTCTTCACTAAGGGCTTCAGTATTTTCAGGAAAAATCTCGGGCACATTCAGAACCTCACGGATTATATTTGCATTAACCTGACAAAGGATCCTAGTAGAATTTTTGTTCATAATTACTCTCTCAGTGGGAGAATAATCATTTACACATCACTCTACAAATTCAGGGCAATACAGGGTTTGCTCGATAGAGAAATAATACATAAAAGAATTCTACACATTCAAAACATCTCTTCCTTGTGATTTAAAACTCCATAATTGTTCTTTGGACTGAGAAATGTTGTACACAAAGAGAATTGGGTCGAATACATTTCCATCTCTATCAACTATAACCTCCTCTTTCCTCTCTAGGAACTTGCAGAGGGAAACTGAACTTGAAGTGTCTTCCATAACACAAACTCAGTAAGAAATAACATGGAAATAACGTGTTAGAACTACCTCGGAGGTGGTGAAAACAATATGGTTGACCTTCGGACAATAACCTGAACCATAGACCCGTGTGTTGTCAACATCTTCACTGTTTCCTCAATGCCGCGAAAAAATAAACCTTTTCACAATGACCAATAATTTTTATATTAGGTAATGGAACCGGGTTCAAAACCCGTAGAAAGTGGTTTTCCCTTTACCATTTTCCCCAGTGGATCTCACCACATCATGCCGCGTGGCAGGCGGTTTATAATCTGCCACCGCTTATCTCCTTTATCTCTCGTGCTGCTATGTGCTCCATATCACCTGCCAACCATTGATCTTATCCCGACCACATATTTTATGTTCGATTATGATGTCGCTATCCTCGGCATCATATGTGGGTCCCATGTCCATGTGCATACACCGCATGTCAACCTTGAAATTTATGCAAAATTGAAACCCATAGATTTGACGCTCATTGAATTTAATTACCCGTCATAATTACTAGTACCCTTTGGCTAAGTTTTGAGTTGGCGACCATTAACCAGCCTGCGGCAGAGCAATGATTGCTTCCGTAGGATCATTTCTTGTCATTGGATTTCAGCATATTACGATCCAATGTTAATCAATGAGCCTGCGACAACAATCATTGCTATGCCGAAGGCTGGTTAATTTTTTCCTTTTGAGTTGGTAACTTGGTGATTACGTTGGTTTTGAAAAATGATTTAGGAGTCATGTTCATTAAATCAGACATGTTCAATACTTTCCTTTACAACAGAACATCTACAGGGACGCCAAGTAACTGTCTATCAGCTTTCTTTTGGAAAGCGTATCTTATACCTGTTTGTCTGTTTGGCTTTAGGAATTTTTTAGTGAGTGCTGTGTGGTTTGTCTGTACTTAGTCTGCCTTTAGGTGTGTGCTTGGTACTTTTGGTTTCTTGTTGACCTCAGACGTTGTCTCCTTGCTTGAAACTATGTCTAACACCCCTTTGAACATCAACCAAGAGATCCCCATGCTGGGAACTCCTTGTACTATTCCTCTCACGGGGAGTGTTGGTGTTCCCTTGATGGCCACCCTGAATCTACCTGGATTCACCCTAGGGCTACCAGTGTGGTTGTTTTCCACTCCACTATCCTGAATGCTCTTGGTGCTTCTCAAGTAAGCTCCTTATATCAAGGGCATCAAAACACTGCTTCCCCTTCACCTGTAGTTGATTCTCCTCCTCCTTCTACCTCATGCGGTGAAAGTACTGATACTAGTAACCGGTAGTCTAAAAGGAGTAAAAGAAGGAGGAATATGAAGAAGGCACATAAGCAAGGGGGCACCCGTTCAACCTCTACAGGTCAATTTGAATCTCACCACCCAGCCTCTGCAGTTCATGCTGGGGGAACCTATCCAACCTCTGCAGGTCATGTTGGATCTAAACACTCAACCTTTGCAAGTCAAGTTGATCTTCGCCATCCAGCCTCTGTGGTTCATGCTGGTGGGATCCTTCCAACCTTTCTAGGTCACGTTGGATCCAGTCACTCAACCTCTGCAGTTCATGCTGAGGGCACTCGTTCAACCTTTGATGTTCAAGTTGAACCTCCCCATCCAACCTCTGCAAGTCATGTTGGATCCATCCACCCAGCCTCTGTGGTTTATGCTGGGGGAACACACTCAACTGCTACAAAGCATGTTGATCCCAACCACTTAGCCTCTGTTGTTCATGTTGGTGGTGCCTGTCTAACCTTTGCAAGTCATGTTGGACCCACTCTCTCAGCCTCTGCAAGTCATGCTGGGGGCAGTCTCTTAGCCTCTGCAAGTCATGCTGGGGGCCGTCTCTCAGCCTCTGTAGTTCATGCTGAAGACAATCCGTCAACCACTGCAAGTCATGTTGACACTGTTGAAAAGACTACCCGTTCAAAACACAAGCCCAAGTTTCCTTGTAAGCTTTGTGAGGGAGACCACCTTACTTATAAATTCCCTTCTATCGCGGAGGTACGAAGAGTTTGGTTTCATGGTCATCCCGTTTTTGAACATTCTGAAGCTTTTCAACAACCAACCTCTCTTAGTTAGGTTGGACCCAGTCACCCGGCCTCTGGTTTTCATGCTGGGGGAAAACTCTCATCCTCTGCAGGTCATATTGAGAGAAAACAGTCAGCCACTGCTAGTCATGTTGACACTGTTGAGAAAACTGGTCATTTGAAGTGCAAACTTAAGTTACCTTGTAAGCTATGTGAGGGAGATCATCTTACTCACCAGTGCCCTGCTATCGTAGAGGTGCGAAGAGTGTGTTCCGAGACTCAAGAATTTCCTTCTCCTGAAAAACCTATAGTTTCTCAACAACCTACTCAACCTTTGGTTGATCAAGTGGTCGAACCAATTTCATCTTTGGTCGATCCCACTCTTCTTTCAGAGAGTGATCCTGATGTGATTGAACCAACCTCAGTTTTGGTCAATCCCACTCTCCCTTCGGAGAGTGACTTTCACAAAGTGGTTGAATCGATTCCATTGTCGATCAATCCCACTCTTCCTTTGGAGAGTGAAGTGTCTGCTAGTCACATTTTCTTCACTGCCAGTTTAGAACTTACTGAACAAGGGTGCACTGAACTCTTTTCGGATCAACCCCCACCAAGCTCTCAGATTGCTTCCTTTTATTGGGATAGCCTAGTTGAGCCATGCCTTCCTTCTGATGCACCTTTCCAAATAAAGGTCAAAGTTGAATCATACATGATTGCTCGTTGTATTGTTGATGAAGGAGCCTCAATTAGTATCTTGTCTGCTCGTGCTTGGCGAGGCATGGGATCTCCCAGCCTTGTGTCAACTGCTAGTCAGTTACTGGCGTTTGATAGAAGAAATTGCATAGCCTTGGGAATTCTTTCTCAAACACCTGTTACTTTGGGTGGGAAGACTGTCTTAGTTGAATTCATGGTGATAGAAGACCCCTTGGACTTCAATATGCTCCTTGGACATGATTATGTCTATGCCATGCAAGCTGTGGTGTCAACATTCTTTCGTGTGATGTACTTTAATCATGGCGAAGAAATTGTCACTATCGATCAGTTGGATTTTATTGATCCGTCTCCTGACCCGACTAGAGACTAGGTCTTTCCTTTATTGATTCCCAGTGTTGCTATAGATACTACCCCGCCACAGGTGAGCTATGTGGCCTCATGTCCTTTGCGTTCAATTGCTACTGAGAAGCAGCCTCTGCTTTCATGCTTACCTTCTTGGGAATTGGTCCCAGCAGTTGACTAGATGAGTCATCCTATACAGACTGTAGAGCCTTCTCTCCACTCTGTCAATCCATTTGAAAGTTTAGACATGTGTCCTATCTTGGATGATCTCCTTCCTTGGGATGAAGTCTTCCTAGAGTCTTTGATACAGTCTGACCTTCTTTTGGATGTTAGTTTAGTTGTGACTAAGTCTAACCTTGAATTGATTAATAAGCTTGATATTTCTATTGATTGATCTCCTTCTATTGGTCTTGTTGAGTCTTTGAAATCTCTCTTTGATCAGCAAGTCAGTGATCCTGATGAGTTTGATTTTTCTTATGAATTTTTCAAATCCTGCGATACTGAGTTTGTTCCTGCAGACTCTATCTCCCTAGTTGATTTTTGCTCTCATTCTGAGGTTTATCTTACTGATTATAAACCCTCAAGCCTTGGTGCTATAGAATCTTCTTTGGTCGATTCTACCTTGCCTTTCCCTTTTGTAGAAGATAGCAAAGTCGCATGTGTTTCCAACAAAGTGATCTGCATCAGAAGTTTTCTTTTGAATATGATCCTGATGCTGTTGTTTCTTGGAGACAGGATTTGTAGTTGGATTCACAACTGTTTACTGGCCTCACCTTGTTTTTCAAGTTGTAATTGCATTTGCATGTGCCCTGATCGCGCTTATGAGCCTGATGCCAGCTTCCACGCTTTTAGCTCGTTGTATAAGCCCTCATCTTTTTTCTCATCGTTGCTAAGCCTTGTATCATTTTGCCTTTGCAACTTGACACCTTTTACCCTGAGGAGATGTTCCCTGAGTGTCCTTATCTTACTCACTTTCCTTGCATTATGCATAGGTCTGTTCCTTGCGCTTAGAACTAGTTTCGCCTGCCTATGACACTCGTCTCCTCGCATTTAGAGCATTCTTTCTACTCTCCTTCGAGCTCGTTAAAAACAGTAAGGAGGTCGCGAGTTGATTTTTCTGGACTCGTTAAAACTTCACGAGAAATATTTTGAGTTTCTTTAGGCCCAAGTCAAAATAGACTTGACTGCCGAGTAAACTTGTCCGTTCAGGCTTTTTAAGAATATGTGAACGGGAATCCACATTGGTGGTAGGTTATCTCTTTCTCGGACCATGTGGAATAATACAAGAAAGGAACACTCTCTTTTCTTTGGAATTGAGAAGAGTATTCTCAGGCATAGGTTTATCGCTTTTCCGGACCTGAGGGACTGAACTTACGGAAAAGGAATCCTCGGTATGAGCTTAGTTTTCTCTTTTTTGTGCTCTGGACCTAAACATGAAAAAGATTTTGAGTGTACTTTATGTCTTTGTCATGCTCGTTAAACCCTAAAGAACAAAGCATCGAGTTTACTGTTGTAAGCCCCATTTCTTGTAATCAAATGGATCTTTCCGAGTGATCTTGCCTTCCTTCACACTCGTAAAACTCAGGCTATATGCTTCTTTTGAAGGAGCATTGGGTAGGTGGTAATTTAACCTTTTTCGGACCTTCCTGACTAAATATGAAAAAGGTGCGCCTTACTTCTTCGGAAGCTAAGAGAGTTCTTCTGTGGTTTGTTTTATACTTTTCCGGCCTCAGGAGACTAAATTGGACGAAAAAGCACCCCCCTGGAGTCTTCTTTGGAGTTTTTAGACTCTGTAAACTATGAAAACACCGTCGAGCATGTACTAGTTCGGGCTCGTAAAATCCACGAATCAGTGCTTTATCAAGCATTCTTCTGTCTTTTCTTCGATCTTGCCAAAAATGAAGATGGTCCCGAGTTTGCTTTCTTGGACTTGTTAAACATTTAAAAGAAAGAGGGGAAGGGAAGTTCATTCACATGTTTTTTATATCATGGCAGCAAGTCTTGTTTCCTTGAACAAAGCACCAATTTTGAGTCTATCAACAGTTGGGTCCTAGTGTTTTGACTTTAACCCGATTTAGAGTTTTTTACTCCTCCCATTGGTTTCTACAGTTTCCTTGACCTTTTGTGTTGGCCATTCCTTGGTATCAGTTCATTACATCATGTCTTCAGCGTTTCTTGTCGTGAAATTCAGTACCAATTCCAGATCCAATTAGTCTTTGACTTACCTCGTGTTGGATGATGAAGGATGCCTCAATGCCTTCCTTCCAACGGATCTCTTCTTATCGACTGCAACACATCTTGCTCTGGGAATGAGATTTAGAGTTTTATGACAGTACCTTGGGAATTGTAGTCATAAGTGGCAATTTCCCTCGCTATTGGGTAGTGGGAATACCTTAATGTCTCATACTTGATGGATTCTTCAAGTGTTCGACTTCAAGTCCTTGTATTCACACTTGTTAGAATGTACTAGGTACCTTGGGGACCGTTTTCATTAATGGTAGTTTTCCTTGCATTTGTTAACAGTTCTCCTTATTGACCGGTAATCAAACGGTTTCCTCCATGTTCAACTTCAGCTCCTTTATTCGCATGGTTAGGATTCGTACCTTTTGGGCAGGTTTGGATTGAAGACCTTGAGTCGACAATAGCATTATTATCTTTTGCTATTTCTCAAGCTGTGCAAGACCTTGTCACACTTTATATGACAGTTTGTTGAGACATAGCTCCACCTTGTATTTTTGTGGCTATGATCGATTATTGAGCATGGATCCACCTTGTTCATTTGTGGCCATGGCTCCTTTAGATTTGATATGGCGCCTTTTTGCATATTGAGCGACCATGATATTTTCATCAGTTATACATATGTTGGATCCACCTGTATCTTTATGGACATGATTTGTATATGGACTTGTATGTCCCAAAGATCAGTTTTTTCTGACATTTATCTCTCTTTCGGGTACCTTTGTTCGAGCCTTTTGATCTTGGATTCTCTGCTCTCTCCATACTCAACTGTTTCCTTTATAATGTATTTTGGATATCGTCTTCCCCTCTAACCTCATACATTAGGGGGCATCTGTTATAGCTCAAAATGACACATCTCTGCCTGTGACCACTTTCCCATGATTCTGTCGCATGTCGACACTTCCATGACGACACTTCATGAAAGTCACTGAAAAAACACCTAACTTGGAGGATCCATATCTTGATTTCTGTAACTCCATTTGACCTCATATCTACACCATTGTAAAGGTATTTCATTTAGCTAAAACTTTTCAGAAGACACCAAAGTCTGAAAATGCCTAGAAATACCCTAAAAGTGAGTTTTTTTTGTGTGTACGCGACTTTCCTTAAGGCAAACCCGCGTACGTACGCGAGTTGCTATATGTAATAGTCACGTACACCTTAAATATGCAACTTTATGCATTACAACCTGTGTGTACTCCTCGTGTACGCGACTGTTGTCTCTGCAACCCGCGTACGCCTCCTGAAAATGTCAAAAAATTACGAATTTTGAATTTTGGGTAGTTTGGGTAGTTATGCAACTGACTCCTTCAGTTGTGACTACTTTGTCTTCGACCCTAACTCTTCATTAACCATATAAATAGAGGTATGGAGGTCCATGAGAGGAGACTTGAATCTTTGCATTGTTATGTTGGAGGATTTGGAGCTCTCTTTTCCCACACCTTTGCCCTGACGATCATCCCCTTGTGTTGCAGAGCTTGGAGGCTGAGTTCCTTGGAGAAGAGAAGCAACAGAACCAGATCAAGGTTTTGTGAGGTGATGAACTTGAAGAGAAGGTCTCTTGGAGCAAGAGGAGCAAGAAGAGGATTGAAGGGCTACTTGGATCAACCTTCGTTTGGCTAAGGTATGAACCATTCTAATCTTTGAAACTTGCTTGTATTTACTTGCAGAACCATTTGCATCCACCTTTCAACCCTAGTACATTGATGGCCTCTTAAACCCTAGCCATAAGATACTTTTCTTTACAACAGGATGATAGCTCGAGTACACATTATTTGAAATATCTGGGATAAATGAGCAGGTTATCTCATTTATTATCACCCTTGGCTGCCCAGTGCTCATACAGGTCAAATTCCATGAATCCACTTCGCAACATGCGAATTCATTGCTCCCAATATTGGAAAATGGGAATATCCTGGTTCTGTTTCTTCATTTGGGGAACCAAGAAAGAGCATACTCATTTCCAATCCTAAAA
This sequence comes from Pseudotsuga menziesii, assembly GCA_001517045.1. Classification (NCBI taxonomy): domain Eukaryota; kingdom Viridiplantae; phylum Streptophyta; class Pinopsida; order Pinales; family Pinaceae; genus Pseudotsuga; species Pseudotsuga menziesii. The sequence goes on along the minus strand of LPNX010318977.1, from coordinate 152,780 downwards.
GTCTTTCGAAGCAAATTATGATATGGCAGACTTCAAGAGTAATTCTTTATGCTTCTGTCCAAGGATTTTTGTATAGAGTTAAGCGTTTTTTAAAATTTAATTTTTTTTATTATTTTAAAATGTTTGAAGATGTTTTATTTCATTGTTTTCAAGTAAACATCAATTTGAGGTAGAAGTGGGGTAATTAGTATCTTGGCCTATTTTATTCAACAGAAGGATCAATAAACCATAGATTTTCAAGGGTCGCTTGCCTTAGATAAAAATGAGAAATGGATATATATATTTTTTCTATTTTTGGATGACTGTTAGAATAAGTCTCTCCCTTCCTGTTCGATTGGGAAGATCCGTAGCTTTCTATTTCCAAATAACTAAGCAAAATCGCTTGAGTTTAGCAGTTTCGATAATGACTTTTAATATGACATTTAAAAAAAATTACTTAAAAAAATAAAGTAAATTTGATATAAAAGGTTGACACTCTATAAATTTGTAATAACATAAAGTGACAGGCAATGAAAATACCAGACCGTCAGCAAATTTCGACAGGAAAGGGGAATTTGAAATTCCTAGCCTGGCTAAGAGAAATCTCTAACCTTAATCACATACACCTCATTATTTTTCCAATTCCATTAAAATGTGTCCAACTTATCCTTTAACTTAACATTTCTACAAAATGAAAAATATGGAACCCCTTAACTTAACACTTCTACAAAATGAAACCCTTCCATAACAATGAACTCAATGAATAACAAGGTACTAAAGCTTCCCGGTGAGAGGCAAAGCTTACAGTTGACCTTTGGACCGCAACCTGGAGCGCGAATTTATGTGTTGTCCTCGTATCCAACTTTATGCTTGCGCCATGACAAAAGATCCCTTTTAACTTAGCTGACGACCCTTTATATTAAGTTTCAAAAGACCGGTTTTAGAGGCTCTATAAAGTGGGTTTTTCGCTTATCACTTTTCCCAGCGGTGTTAATCACATTGCACCACATCGATAGTGGTTTATAATTCACTACCGCTTCATCCTTTTATTTCCCGTGCTACTCTGCGCTTCGGATCACCTCTCCGCCGTCGATCCAATCCCGATTAGATCTCCATCGTTGGTCTTCATTTGCCCGCTCCTTGACATCACATCTAGGTCCCACGATCATGTGCATACCCAACATGTACGATCTGCTAGTGCTTTTTGTTGCTGCCCTTGGTCACATTACAATATTTTAGGCTATCTCCTCACGTTAAGAGAATTTTTTCTAGTTCCTTTAAAATGTGTCCAACTTATCCTTTAACTTAACATTTCTACAAAATGAAAAATATGGAACCTCTTAACTTAACTTAACATTTCTTCAAAGTGAAACCCTTCTATAACAGTAAACTTAGTGAATAACAAGGTACTAAAGCTTCCTGGTGAGAGGTGAAGCTTACAGTTGACCTTTGGACCACAACCTGGAGCGCGAATTCACGTGTTGTCCTCGTATCCACCTTTCCGCTTGCACCATGACAAAAGATCCCTTTTAACTTAGCTGATGACCCTTTATATCAAGTTTCAAAAGACCAGTTTCAGAGGTTCCAAATAGAGGTTTTTTGCTTACCACTTTTTCCAGCGGAGTTCATCACATTGTGCCACATCAAGAGTGGTTTATAATCCGCTACCGCTTCATCCTTTTATTTCTCGTGCTACTCCGTGCTCCAGATCACCTGTTTTCCGTTGATCCGATTCTGATCAGATCTCCACCGTTCAGCTTTATTCACCCGCTCCTTGACATCACATCTGGGTCCCACGATCATGCGCATATCCTGCATGTACGATCTGCTAGTGATTTTTGATGTTGCCCTTGGTCACATTACAATATTTTAGGCTAGCTCCTCACGTTACGGGAAAATTTTCCAGTTCCTTTAAAATGTGTCCAACTTATCCTTTAACTTAACATTTTTACAAAATGAAAAATATGGAACCCCTTAACTTAACGTGAACTTAACTTAACATTTCTACAAAGTGAAACTCTTCCATAACAGTAAACTCGGTGAATAACAAGGTACTAAAGCTTCCTGGTGAGAGGCGAAGCTTACATTTGACCTTTGGACCACAACTTGGAGCACAAATTCACGTGTTGTCCTCATATCCACCTTTCCATTTGCACCACGACAAAAGATCCCTTTTAACTTAGCTGACGCACTTTATATCAAGTTTCAAAAGACCAGTTTCAGAGGCTCCAGATAGTGGTTTTTCACTTACCACTTTTCCAGCGGAGTTCATCACATTGTGCCACATTGAGAGTGGTTTATAATCCACCACCACTTCATCCTTTTATTTCCCGTGCTACTCTGCGCTTCGGATCACATGTCCGTCGTCGATACAACCCCGATCAGATCTCCACCGTTCGTCTTCATTTGCCTGCTCCTTGACATAACATTTGGGTCCCACGATCACATGCATACCCTACACGTATGATCTGCTAGTGCTTTTTGTTGTTTCCCTTGCTCACATTACAATCTTTTAGGCTAGCTGCTCACGCTAAGAGAAATTTTTCCAGTTCTTTTAAAATGTGTCCAACTTATCCTTTAACTTAACATTTCTACAAAATGAAAAAAATATGGTGTAACAATAATGATATAGTAACAATCACAATTTCAAAATGATAGGTATGCATTTTCATCACTTGATTTTAATTTATGCAAATTCAAATGGTTTGACGATGATAATGTGATTTTGCACAATTTGATGTATCACTTAGTCAATATTGAAGAAATTTTTTGTTACGAATGCACTTGAAAAAATTCCCTAAATACAATGATTGTATAGCTTGTGTTGTAGCTTGAAATAGAGGCAAAATGAATGAGACAGAGTCCAAACCATGTGCAGGTTTCATATATGAAATTTAGGTGAAAACATCATCATGTTCAATTAGTCTCTTTGGTCACACCTATCATCCTAAGTAGCCATAGTTAACATTTAAATGTTTTGAACTCAAGAATCACAACACTTGCTCTAACTGTTGCATTTTCAAGAATAACTTGATTATAAATATAACAAATATACTTGCTAGGGTCACGATATGGTCTGCAGTCTTTAGTCCTTCATTACCAAGAAAATGAAGAATCTGCAATATAAATACCTTATCAATAATATCCACACAATTATCTAATACAATAAGTCAAGTGGGTCCATAAATAGAAATATTTGATGCTTTATATATTGCATTATAATTGACATGTACAAAACATAGCCATAAATGGACTGCAATTTCAATATTTCTCTAAATTCATTTCCATCTTTGAAGGTCAATTTTTTCACACTTCTTACCAGTTCAACATATTTAGTTGTCATGCCTATATGGTCTAATGATATGATGAGATTAGGGAGACGAAAAGAACACTAACTCTGTTATAAGTTGGAGGAATAGAATGATATAGTATAAACAATGAAAATGAATGAATAAAATTGATGACACAATGCTAATATTTTATGCAGTAAATAGATCTTACCTATGTAGAAATATAAGTAAATTCACAATATTCAATGAATCACAAAGATGAGACAAGCCACTTTCTTTTGCCTCTGAGATATCTCGTATGAGAATAAGAATATAGTCCACAATATCTTTCTTATATCCAAACACCCCTTCTTCTCTACGTATATTACTTAGAAAGTTCATTATGGAAAATAATTCAACAAACAACATAGTTATCAACTCTCCTCCAAAGGAAAGAGAGCAAAGATGACACATTTAAATAGAGTAACAAAAAATCTTCCAATTACTTGGTGTTCGATACTTCCGTGGGAACTTCAAACACAGAGATAGAATCATAATTTGCACAACAACAATATTGAACTCACATAATATATCTAACATAAAATTTGTGATTTGCTTAATCAAAGGATCCACACTGAACTCATTTCCTGTTTCCAGCAGTGTAGTAATAGCAAAGTGGCTATGCTCAGGTTTTGATCTGAAATCAGGCTCGACATTAGATCACTATCGTTTACTTGCTATTCAAACTCAGCTGTATTGAAAAGGAGATACATCCAACCTCACTGCTGAAAACAGATAAAACGACATTGAGCTAAAGGTGAACGAACTGATCCTATAGTTAAACTGGTCACAAGTTTGCTCATTGCTTGCATTATTCAAAAAACACTTGCTTCAGTAGTTCTAACACTAGAATAACATATATCTAAATCCCACTCAAACAAAATTTAAACATTTACAACACAGATATTATGAAGCAAATCAATTCTTAATTCTCATACATTGAATAAGATGTACAGAAAGAACACGAACAACATGAAGCATGAAGCATCATGTACAGTCAATGCTAAAAACTCTGATATGGGCATGGCCAACAAAAGTTCAAGAACCCTTAACAACCATGCTTTAAGAAAGCATAAAGAAATATTTGACGATCGATAACTTCACATTGAGTTATCCCAACCATTTGCCATCCAAACCATTCATCGCACTTGAAGCCAACGAGTATAAAATGAGTATGAAATTGATACAAACAAATCAACGATAATACAAAAATAATACTTTATAAATAAGCTATAAGATAGTAGTGAAAAGATAAGAGAAATTAAAATGTTTTGAAAACTCCATCCTATTTAAAATTTTAATGAAATCCTCATAAATGATGTGGCCTCTTTCTTCTAACTTGTATGTGTCATTCTTGACATTGTATGATAGGATTGCCATTGCTATAAAATATTCAAGTTGTATGAATATATGATCTATCGAATCATACTTATACATGTGTTTCCCCTTTATTCTATTGTACCAACAACATTAAAGCTCAACACCTTCAGGCCTATCCAATAGATCAATGACATTATGGTAATCAAACACTCTATTACCATCCTTCTTTCTTATTCTTTGAACTCTTCCAATGTACTAAGTCCCATAAGAAACACCATGCTTTGTACTTTGAGATTCACCTTTTTTTCTAGTATGTTCAACTACAGCTATAAACTCGCTCTCAAAAAACACCGCACAATATGATCCAATTCCAAAACCAATTGCAACACCCTTTTTGGGGGCCCTCTCATCTCGCTTGAAGATATAGATCTTATGTCCTGCTGTCATAATTGAGATCTAGATCTATTTGTTTTATGAAGGGTGAGCAACATAATAATGTATGTATCGTGGCATGGAAATACAATATTTTTTTATACATAAAGTACTTAGCATTTTATGTCGAATTCTTTAATTTTAGGAAGTTTCCCATTGATTTGACGTTGATGGGTGACATCCTGGATCAATGAGAATCAATATTTTAATAACGGATACTAGAGGATCTATCACTTTCCTAAATTGCATGACATGATGTTGACGGTTGTGCTAAATGGTAGTTTTTCTTTTAAAAATTACCGATATTGGGTGATCGGTCGAACATTGCACTTTGACACTTTTTGATACCTTGACGGTAATGTTGTTTAAATATCGACTTCTTAACTGTGGTATATATCTGAAATTTTGAATCTTCATGACTATAAAATTATAAAAAATGCACCGCATCTATAGAAAACACAATTATTTATCGCGCCAAATTTCAACAAAAGGGTCATCGAAAGATGCATTTTGTTGTATCCTTATCATGTTTTAAGGAGTAAAACTTAATTATGTAAAGAATGAGCATGAATATGAATTGGCATGTGCTTAGAAATACAAATGACCATATCATCTAGATATGCATGCACTGAATTTGTATTTGAAATGATTTGTTGGATGTTTCTTTATTGGTATACATTTAAAATTTTAAAAAGGTCGACTGACCAAAATGTGGGATGGACGAAATCTCCATTTAAAGATATAATTCATTGAGGAGTGATATGAAATCACATATGCAAAACATTTATGTTTGTAAAAAAAATAGCAAGATTTTGAGTATCAAAGCTGAAAGTCACCTATAAGCATCGGACACTGGAGCCAAGAGAGCACAAGATGAAAGTATCAAAGTTGAAAGTCACCTATAAGCATAGGTCATCGGAGCCAAGAGATAATTCTATGTATACACTTTCCCAACTGTATATATATTGCATATTGAACAAAGATAAACCAACTTCTAGTGGTCTGGACATAAGAAAACATGTGGCTACCAATTGAAATATCGTGTAGGTTGCTTTGGCCACACAGATTATATGTATACAAATGTTTAATACTACATGCAAGTGAAAAAATTGAGGAGGGAAAGCGTTCAACCATCTGGTTTGTCTCCGCATCTTAGTAATCAGGCTAAGGGACAACGGGTCCGAGGCAGTGATAACCATGTTTTCATGGGAGATGCATGCATTGGGAAAGGTCCTAGAGAGGGTCCTAGGTAGTCACAACCATGCAATCATGGGAGTTAATGTGTTAACATATGAAAACTTGTATTTTAAAATGAGCACCTTTCGCCACAATACACCCCATTCGAATTCTTATTCACCCAAGCGTTGGTCATTAATCTTAATATGTGTGCGCAAGAACCATGCACCGCTCAAACATGCACGTATTACATATGGCCATTAAGTTAAATAAGTTGTAGTAGACTTAATGGCCAGATTGCAACTAAAACATCTATACCCAAAATTTGGAAACCTTCTTAAGAACTAAAACATCGGTTTGCATCCTGGTTTGAATGAGATCATAATCGAATGCACTCTAACAAATGTGTGTAAATGTAGCGAAAATATGAAAATCAAAATTGATGATTTACAGTACGAGAGGAATTTGAAGAGATTATTTTAGGTGTATGTGTGTGCTTTAGTTTCTGAGAAATTGAATCGTTGTGCTGCAGTTACATTTGTGTGGGCCGCATAAAAATAACTTAAAGTTGATCATGCTGCACCAAAGTTAATAATGAATGCCACAAAATGTTCGTGTCTGGAATACTCTACAAATTGTTGATACATTGTGTGGCTAATTATGGGTTTTTATAGTGGGATAATGGCCCCATCAAATTGTTCTCTTATTTATATCAATTTGGTGTAGGTGATCGACTTATAGACCTCATTCAGTTCGCAATTTGGTGCAGGAAAGGGACTTTTGCAATGGGATAATGTCACCCATTGTTGATGAGCTAAGTTGAATATGTGTGGTATATGAATGTGTATAGATTTTAGTGCTCCTCCTATGACCGTGTTGTAGCTACAACAGATCCCATGTTTTATCCAAAACATGGGAGCCCCCAATTTTTATATGCAAAGGTAATGTTAGTCAAATTTGAGGGTTGTTCATCCTGTTTCATGCATTCTTACCTTTGACATAATTTGTTTCAGTTAACAATTTTCCCTTTTGAAAGTTTATGCATTTTTGTGTCTTTTTGTGAGTTGTGGAAAGAGTTAATTTTTCCCAAAAGTTTGCCTTTCCCGCAACCCGCATTGCGGATTGCGGGAGCTTGGTTTTGTGTTTGAAGCTTTTCTGTTCCGCAACCCGCAACTCGCAAATGTGGATTGCGGGTGCATAAATTTTTTTCAATAATTGCGGTTTGTCATGCTCGCAACCTGTAAATGTGGGTTGTAGATTCATAAAGTGTTTGAATAATGAGTTTGCATCTTGTGTTTCTGCAACCCGTGACCCGCAATTGCGGATTGCAGAAAGAATGTGTATATTTGCGAAACAAACACTCTCAACTCTTCTCTCGCATTTTAGATCTTTGGTATTATTTAGACTGTTTCCACTTCTACTGATCTCTAGCTTATATCTTCTCTTTTATTCATTTGAGTTGGTTCTATGATCTTGGTTGTTAACTTACCATGCTATCTTTCACATTCCCCGCCTAGGTTTGGTCTTCACTGCACAAACTGATAATTCGAGATGATGGCTGGTTATTACCTTCACTCTGAAATTGTGATTGATCTTATCATTTCTTCTCTCATGATTTTGGATATTGCATTAATTTTTATATTTCAGCTTAATAGAGTTTTAATTTTACATATGCATGAGTAGAATCATAATGTAAATATTGTAAATAATATTAGTCTTTGCGTTATTTGCTTATTTTAGTTTAATATTTTTTAATGTTTACTTTAAGCTTATTGAAATCTTGTAAATATTCATGGTTATGTTTTGACTTTCATTAACTTAACTTGTGTATTTCATTAAATACATATATTAGATTTGTACACAATTGAATGCTATGAAAATTAAAAGAACACACTTTTTAATTCGTTTGAATCCTAAATTCCTTAATTTCTATGAGATTTGGTTTTATGATTATTTAGAAATTTGTGGGATTAAAATTCAACATTCACGAATGTGAAAATAGTTTGATCATGGATAATTCTTTTAGTTTCAATAAGCTAATTTGATTTTGAAAATATAACTTCTATTTTTCCATTTTGCAATTTAAAACGATTTTCATTTATTATTGTGCAAAAGGAAATTTTTTTTTTTTTTTTTTCCTGGGTTTTATTTTCTTGAAAAATGATTATGTTAGAAACCTATTTATGGAATTCATTAACTCTCCTATATTATAGGAGTGATTCTTTTCCTATATACTTAACTTGTTTCCAACATTTATTTTCTTAAGAATTAAATTGTAAATGGTTTTTATTTTTTCTAGGTTTAGGGTTTTCAGATATTGGATTTTCTTCTTAAATAATTTCTAGGTTTTTATCTATTGTTATTTCATTACTTCCTTCAATAAATATTTTTTTTTGGCAATTTTCCAAGCTTCCCAAGTATTTTTATGCATTTTTGCGGATGCGGGATCTTTGATTTTAATTGTGCAGAAAGGTCTAATTTTTCCATTTTTAAAACATTATTCCTGCAACCGATGCAGAATACGGATTGCGGGAGGTAAAATTTTCATATTTTTAATAAAACATTCCCGTAACCCGCAATGTGGGATGCGAATTGCGGAAATCACTTTTTCATATTTTCATTCATGCATTTTTCGGACCCTAAGTTTATCTTAGGTTGTATTTTAATGTGATTTCGGGTCCGTAAATTTTGGTAATTTCATTTTTCACTTAGGTTTTTAATTTGGTTTTTCCCGATTTTGATTTGTTTAAATGATTTTTCAAATTCAAGATTTCATTTCCAACATTCCATTTCCAATATTTTGGGAAAATAGATTTTGGATATTTTAATGAGGACACAAGAATAATGAACATGGAAAATTCTTTAATCCCTTATCTTATTCATTTATCTTTAGTGAGTTATCATTCCCTTTTCTGAGCTATTTGCTTATTCGTGTTTGATATTTTAACGTGTAGGTTTAAGATTGGAGATTTGACAGAATGAAGAACTTGACGATCTAATTCATTTACAGATTATCTACAGCTGGAAGGAAGAAGTTAATGGATCGCACATCAGTTGGAAGAGGCTAATTTTAGGCTCAATTTTCCACCAAACCATGAAGAATTAGATGATTATGTTCAAAACCCACTTCCCAAATGGGGTATGTTTCCCCTTAGCGTGGGTCGTTTTCGAAAATGCTGAAGGAGTTGGGATATTGTTGGGCCTGTTCGAGCCGGAATTTTCTAGATAT
>LPNX010318977.1:76017-143301 GCA_001517045.1 Pseudotsuga menziesii | reverse complement strand
GGGGGGGGGGGGGGGGGGGGGGGGGGGTGATTTTTGGGAGAGAGAAATCACTGTCTAACTCATTTGAAAATTATAAGCAATAATCTACAGTTTTAGTTTTTCTGCACTTATGATCTGTGTATTAGTTTTAAATGAATTTATTTAATTAAATTTTTTATCTATTTCTGTAAATGATTCTACAACAAATACTATAATAAATGTTAATTTTTCAAATAACATTTTAGTCATAAGTTAATCTTGAATGTTTTGAATACTTAAATTATTGTTAATCAATTTTAATTGATCAATGGTAATTTGAGTGGATAAGTTATTAAATCTCTTTCGTCTTTCTGTTAAATTAATGGACATACTTATCTGTTTTTCCAAATCAAGTAATTTGCAATCAAACAACACATATCCTTAGTATAGCTTCAATTTAGCTTAAGTTTATTTTCTAGGTAGATTTGTAGTTTTCGAGACATCAAATACCTCGTTTTCCTTCATAGGAAGACTCATCCCTTTGGATCAAAACATTCATTGACTCAAAGGGTGCTAGCGGAGGCCGAATATCTGTGGGTGTTAACCACACCAAACAACTCGAGGATAGGATAATACTTGCGTAGGATTATCTGAAGCCTTTGGCTGGGTTTTCATACTCTGTTGTGAGCCTAGGAATCCATTCCAGCAACCTACACATCCAAGGCTTCAAAAAATGGCGCTACAAGGAGGGCTATCAGACATGTAAGGTCATTTGAGCTATCTTAATTAGATTATCTTAAAATGGTTCTAGCCCAAAAATTTGTATATAGTTCCTGTTTTGCTCATGAATATGTATTTAATAGTTTTTCTAGGAAAATTAGTTTTCATTTTGAAACATATTTGTTGAAGCAACTTATAGAAGTAAAATTCGACGGGGAGAAATTTTAGCACAAGAACATGTTCTTCAATTTACTTATAATTTTCTTGTTAATTTTTTTGTTGCATCAAGATGTTTTGTGTCGATTGTTAGCCCTCACATTCGAAGGACGAGTCAAAGAGTGGTTTTTAACCTTACCTTTTTCTTCTATCCATTCTTTTAAACATTTTGTAGATCTTTTCATACTTTCTTTTGGACATTATGACTTTGTTAGATTATGTAATGAATGGAAACAACTCACTATAAAGAAGGGTGAATCACTAGAAGATTTTGCAATTAGAACTTTTAATCTCTATTGTAGATTCCCTTTAATATATCGTCCTATGATACATGAATGGTTTCATCACACAAGTTTTATTACACATAAATCTGAATTATACATCAATGATCAGTCACCTCTTGGTTTTGGATTTACATGAAGAATCTAAGGATTTTAAAATTGTAGAAATGGCTTCCTTCTCTTTCTTAGATATGGATCATAATCAATATGATGATTCGAATGAATTAAATGTTGATATGCCCATGTCTATTTCACATGAAATTCAAAGTCTAACTGATCATGAAGGAGATCATTTTTCTATAGAAGATTCTTCTAAATTACAAGAGAATAGTTTTAATCATATTATTGAACCATCTTCTTCTAGCATAAGTGAAGAGCTTCAAGATTCTGATATCTATGATTCTGTTAATCCTTTAATAGATCTTGAATCAACTAATTGTTCTGAAATTTGTGATATGTTTTCCCAATTACCATTTCATGACCTAAATGATTTTATAGGAGAGCATATTTCACAAGATGATGATACTACATTAGAAGAAGAAGTACATTCTTATTTGAAACCTTTCATACATATCTCTTTTGAAGAGAAAATCTCCCTTAAGGAATCTCGATCTGAAAATATTCTACAAAGAGATGAATTTCATGCACTTATTTCCTCTTCATATTTTTCTATGTATCATGATCTATTTGATAACAATGGCATTCAATCATATATTCTAGATTCTAATTCTGCATTGTTAAGTCTTAAAGAGGTACAAGTTTAATTATGAAACGCATGAAGAGGACCAAGAAGATTCTTATCCTTGTTATCAATCTATGTCTTCTTGTCATTCTTCTTTGTTGGAAATGAATACTATTTCTAATGATTATTTTCAGAATTTTTCCTTTTATGATTCATCATACAATAAAGAAACATTTTCTTCTTACAATCAATTACTTGAAGGAGAACATTCTTATGAGAAAGTTAATGATACTAGTTCTACATTTATAACTTCTCGTATCTTTAACTCTTCTCAAGTAAATAACCAAAGGCAATTTGATCTCTTGGAGAATTTCCAATTTAATCAACCAATTTATGATGATTTTTATGATAATAAGTTAGAACAAATTGGATATGATTTTGCTGATCTTATTCAAGAAAATGTTCATAAGGAGATAATTGTTCAAGAAGAAGCTTTGGATTCATATAATACTAATGTTGATTCTCTTTCAAATAATCCATTTCATTGCATAAACCTTTCAAACTCTTTATGTCATTCTTTCGATTTTCATTGTGGATACCATGATTGGGTTGCTGATTGGCTTGAGAAATCTTTCTTAGCGAGATTTCATCATTATGGTGAAACTCTGTTTTCCTTATTTGTACATAAATATGGTAAGGTTCCATTCTCTTTATTTGTACGTAAATTTCATCTTATTTGTTTTAATGCATTCTTTTTTTCATTTTTATTTGCAAGCATTCATATCATGCTTTATGATTATTCACTTCTTCCTTTTTGCAGGATTCCATATGCTTTCATGATTGCATTGGAAATTTGATTATACTTGATTTTTATTTTTTTTAGAGTAGTGTAGGAGTAGGTATAAAATAGATTAGTCTTATCATTTTTTAAAATAATTTAGTTAACTCTTTTGGTTTTCTTCAATGAAAAAATTGCCACAACAAGCCAAGTCAAATTTGGAAACAACGCTTCTTCAGATGCATTCAGGGAAGTATTTTCTTACCCTCTTTCACTTTATTCATGCTCTCATTTATTATCCGTTCAAGGCATTCATGTTTGAATTATCTCTTTAGTTTTAAATAATAATAATCTTGTCATGAAATGTTTTGATTTGATTATTTTCCAAGTTTCAAGAGCAAGAACATTTTGACATGAGACAAAGTAATTAAAATTATAATATATTCATGTCACGCAAATATTGATCTTTCCTAGACATGCACTTGAAAATGAAGGTTTTTACATATTTTTGTCGCAAATTGAACACAATTTAGTTTGGTTTCTTTCTATACATAGTTTTTGATAAGGGAGGCCTTATTGTCCTACACAACTTTATGTGACAAATAACAATGTTGATCATGATTCCTCAACTGAAGGATAATCAATTTATTTTAAGAGTTTTTATTATAATCAATTCAATTTATAGATTCAATACATTTTCATATGTGAATTGATATAGTTATTCTCTTTACAATAACAAATTCCTTCGATTCTACAAACACGACAAACAAATCTCTCTTTTGTTCGCGTGAGACAATTTCTCAAGGCCTAGTTTTACAATTATTTTACATTTCTTTAATTTTAGGTTTCTAAATAAAAGGGCTTCAACTGACTCAATATCTCATGTGGTGAGTAATACTATTAATCAAATCTCTAAAGAATCTATAATTACATTTAAGGGGTTCTTTTACAAATACACCTATAATCAATTCAAATAATTATGTACAATTTATGAATTGATAGAATCCACTATTTACCACCCCTATTACGATAAAAATATTTTTCTACGACAAAACTTTAAACACATATTCTTCCACATGAGATGTTAGTTGTAATCATAAGTCCTTGTTTGCTTTATATTTGTTTTTATTAGATCACTTTTTGTTTCATTTTCAAATTGTTTGATTAGGATTGGATTTCTTAGTTTGATAATCATTTGCATTGGGGTGAAAGGTTGAAATGTTAACCATTGAAAAATTGATTCCAATTATTCGACAATTCTTTATTTTGAATCATGTTTTATTTATCAATCTTTTCTAAAATCTGATTGATAAGGGATTGTTGATCCTTAGTTAATGATACTATGGGGCAAGTTAGTCATTCCGAGCTTACATCTTTTGAAGTCTTGTATATAAAGAGATATTTTCAAGCTGATTTTCTAAGAAGAGGCTATCCCTTTATCCCTGGTGGAACATTTTCCAAGTCTTACCTTCATGCATAAACTTAGTTGCATTGATTATTTTTCTCCTTTTTATTATCACAAATCAATATGCAAATCTATTTTAACTAATTTTTGCATTATGTTATAATTGGATCCTTCTTCATGAGCAAATGAGTGGGGCTTGCATTGTTATCATCTCAAACCTCTCAATGCCATCCCACTCTCTTAAGGAGTATAGTGGCTTCCCCATCCATTAAGTAATCTCTTATGAGATTAACATTAAACGTAGCCCAATCCTCTTCTTTAACGTCTCTAGGAGGAAGTTCAGAAACAGGAGGTCTTATTACAAGTTGGCTTGTTCATGATCATACCTTCTTATGGAATGACTTTATTAATATCTGGTCATCATGCTAGGGTACTGGCTTTTAGCTGCAAAAATGATTGCAAGACGGGGGGTCTCATCACGAGCCATCCCACTCATTATCTGTAAGTTTGTGTGAATGAAACTGCCACCAAGTCGAGACAGTGATTTCCAGCTTCTTTCCAAGGATGCAAATCTTTAACAAGGATTGATAAGCTTCACATATTTAACTAGTGGATGGGATAAAAGTAACTTATTGGGCTAAAAGGTAACCTGATCGAGGCTATAGACGCCTGCTGGCAGTAGTGCCATGCATGTGGTATTAGAGGTAAAACATTAACATAACATCTTCTAGTCATCACAAATTGTTCATTTAGAGCATGTTTCAATGAAGAACATATTTTATTGGACTCTCTAATCAATCAATGTTTGTCTTTGCGTTTTCAGTGATAGTTAGAAGGGAATTATTAAAATATCAATTGCAACTGGGTAAATCTTTAAAATGTTGACTTATTAATGTGGTACACATGTTTTAGGGGGAGTTTTCTTTTTGGTAAAAGCCTCATCTTTCACCCCTTTATACACATACAAATACTGTCTTTCTAATTCAGAGATAACTGGTTCTTCCTAGCCATTCGCCATTTGTTGTAGCTACAATAGATCCCATGTTTTATCCAAAACAAGGGAGCCCCCAATTTTTATATGCAAAGGTAATGTTAGTCAAATTTGAGGGTTGTTCATCTTGTTTGCATGCATTCTTACCTTTGACATAATTTGATTTAGTTAACAATTTTCCCTTTTGAAAGTTTATGCATTTTTGTGAGTTGTGGAAATAGTTAATTTTTCCCAAAACTTTGCCTTTCCTGCAACCCGTAACCTGCATTGCGGATTGCGGGAGCTTGGTTTTGTGTTTGAAGCTTTTCCGTTCCGCAACCCACAAATGTGGATTGTGGGTGCAGAAACTTCTTCAATAATCACGGTTTGTCATTCCCGCAACACGCAAATGCGGGTTGCAGATGCGGAAAGTGTTTGAATAATGAGTTTGCGTCTTGCGTTTCTGCAACCCGCCACCCGCAATTGCGGATTGCGGATTGCAGAAAGGATGTGTATATTTGCGAAATAAATGCTCGCAACTCTTCTCCTGCATTTTTGATCTTTGGTATTATTTAGACTGTTTCCATTTTTACTGATCTCTAGCTTATATCTTCTCTTTTATTCATTTGAGTTGGTTCTATGATCTTGGTTGTTAACTTACCATGTTATCTTTCACATTCCTCGCCTAGGTTTGGTCTTCATTGCACAAACTGATAATTCGAGATGATGGCTTGTTATTACCTTCACTCTGCAATTGTGATTGATCTTATCATTTCTTCTCTCATGATTTTGGATATTGCATTAATTTGATATTTCAGCTTGATAGAGTTTTATTTTCACATATGCATGCGTAGAATCATAATGTAAATATTGTAAATAATCTTAGTCTTTGCGTTATTTTAATTTTTTTAATGTTTAGTTTAAGCTTATTGAAATCTTGTAAATATTCATGGTTATGTTTTGACTTTCATTAACTTAACTTATGGTATTTCATTAAATACATATATTGGATTTATACACAATTGGATGTTATGAAAATTAAAAGAACACATGTTTTAGTATGTTGAATCCTAAATTCTGTAATTTCTATGAGATTTGTTTTTTATGATTATTTAGAAATTCGTGGGATTAAAATTCAACATTCACGAATGTGAAATTAGTTTGATCATGGATAATTATTTTAGTTTCAATAAGCTAATTTGATTTTGAAAATATAACTTATATTTTTCAGTTTTGCAATTTAAAACGATTTTCATTTATTATTGTGCAAAAGAAAATATTATTATTCTTTTTTTTCTGGGTTTTCTATTCTTGGAAAATGATTATGTTAGAAACCTATTTATGGAATTCATTAACTCTCCTATATTATAGGAGTGATTCTTTTCCTATATACTTAACTTGTTTGCAACATTTATTTTCTTAAGAATTAAATTGTAAATGGTTTTTTTTTCTAGGTTTAGGGTTTTCAGATATTGGATTTTCTTCTTAAATAATTTCTAGGTTTTTATCTATTGTTATTTCATTATTTCCTTCAATAATTTTTTTTTTTTGCAATTTTCCAAGCTTTCCAAGTATTTTTATGCATTTTTGCGGATGCGGGACCTTTGATTTTAATTGTGCGAGAAGGTCTAATTTTTCCATTTTTAAAACATTTGGAATGCGGATTGCAGGAGGTAAAATTTTCATATTCTTAATAAAACATTCCCGCAATGCGGGATGCACATTGTGGAAATCACTTTTTCATATTTTCATTAATGCATTTTTGGGACCCTAAGTTTATCTTAGGTTATATTTTAATGTGATTTCGGGTCAGTAAATTTTGGTAATTTCATTTTTCACTTAGGGTTTTAATTTGGTTTTTCCTGATTTTGATTTGTTTAAACGATTTTTCAAATTCAAGATTTCCTTCCTGACATTCCATTTCCAATATTTTGGGAAAATAGATTTTGGATTTTTTAATGAGGAGACAAGATTAATGAATAGGAAAAATTATTTAATCCCTTATCTTATTCATTTATCTTTAGTGAGTTATCATTCCCTCTTCCGAGCTATTTGCACAAATTTTATTTGTGTTTGATATTTTAACGTGCAGGTTTAAAAGTGGAGATTTGACAGAATGAAGAGATTAAATTGGATGAAGAACTTGACGATCTACTTCGTTTACAGATTATCTACGGCTGGAAAGAAGAAGTTAATGGATCGCTTATCAGTTGGAAGAAGCTGATTTCGGGCTCAATTTTCCACTGAACCATGAAGAATCAAATGATTCTTTTCAAAACCCACTTTCCAAATGGGGTATTTTGCTCCTAGTAGTGGGCCTTTTTCAAAAATGGTGAAGGAGTTGGGATATTTTTGGGCTTGTTCGAGCTCGATTTTTCAAGATATTTCTGTTGCATCCAGCTGTGAGAGCTAATTTGGAAATGGTTATGGTCCCTTTTGCCTATTTAAACAGAGGCAATTGTTGTACATGAGGGGGGGGAATTTTTGGGAGAGAGAAATCAACATGAAGGATTGAAGATGCTCTCTTTAATCCATAGTTTGTAATTTCTTGTAGACCTTTATTAATACAACTATGTTGTTCTTGAATCTCTTTCTGTTTATTTAGTCAAATTTATTTGATAAATATTGATTTCTCCTTTGCATATTATTCACGGTTACTGTGTAACTCATTTTCAAATTATAAGCACTGATCTACAGTTCTGGTTTTTCTGCACTATATGTGTATTAGTTTTAAATGAATTTCTTTAATTAAAACTTTTATCTATTTTTGCAAATGATTCTAAAGCAAATACTATAATAAATGTTAATTTTTCAATTAACATTTTAGTCACAAGTTAATCTTGAATGTTCTGAACACTTAACTTATTGTTAATCAATTTTAATTGATCATTGGTAATTTGAGTATATAAGTTATTAAATCTCTTTCGCGTTTCTGTTAAATTCATGGACATACTTATCTCTTTTTTCAAATCAATTTAATTTGCAATCAAACAACACATATCCTTAATAGCTTCAATTTAGCTTAAGTTTCTTTTCTAGGTAGATCTATTATTTCCGAGACATCGAATACCTCGTTTTCCTTCATAGGAAGAATGATCCCTTTGGATCAAAAAATTCACTGACTCAAAGAGTGCTAGTGGAGGCCGAATATCCGTGGGTGTTAACCACACCAAACAACTCGAGGATAGGATAATACTTACGTAGGATTATCTGAAGCCTTTGGCTAGGTTTTCATCCTCTGTTGTGAGCCTAAGAACCCATTCCAACAATCTACACATCTGAGGATTCAACAGACCGGTAATGCAACTAAAGGAGGAGGGTTCTCCCAAATCAGTTATGGATGTTAAATGTTCTAATCCCCGCGTTATCAAACCTAAATTATGAGGTCTCTTTTTCCTTCAAGAAATTTCCACAACTCCCATGAATCCTGAGCTAGTTTCGACTTTCATATGTCAAGGAATGACCTTCATTTAATGAATGGCCACATCGGGTATGTTTATTGTTCATTTCAAAAAGAAGGCATGCGGAGCCTCTGCTAGATAAAAAAAGAGTAGGATTAATGGAATGCAATAGTGTAATAACTAGGGCGCGACAAGAAGTTACGTGGTAAACCCCAAGCCTAGCAAAGCCATTGGCAGGTAAATAAACCCAACCTTCTCACAGAACAGGTTGTAGAGAACGACGGGTTGACCTGGGTAGAGTTGGGTGTAGCAGACATCAAGGGAAAGATGGCAGTGAAATGCACCAATCCCTAGCAACATAGGTTGAGTAACATCGAGACAGATAAAACACATATGCAATCATCCATCAATTAGACACACAAGATTATTGATGGAACAATTTTGAACGACAAAGTAATGACGTCGACAGGTCAGGCGCAACAAAGGAGAAGAAATTTCATATTTCACTCTTTGTCGAGTTATATAGGGAATGACATACAACGAGACTATAAGGCCTTCAATACATTGACATCGTCCATGGCCCAATAGGTGTTTATTTGCAAATCTATTGGGCCAAAGGCCCTCTCCGCGCAAGTGATCAAGAACTCTTCAACTAGATTCTATAATATATCAATATAGATTGTATACTATATAAGTGTCGATTGGTTGTGAACATGGCGCCTCATAATTGCTCATGTATGGCTGCGTTGCAAGTGGCACTACATACACTTTTAGGTAATTCTTGATTTAACTCACATCAAGCCTGTAACCTTATTATTTTCCTATTCATTTTTATGCTTTGACACTGTAAACCAAAAGATAGCATAAAAAATACTACTAATCTTCTTCATGTAATAATTGTAATGGCTCAAGTGAAGGAAACATAGACTTCAATACAAACAGAGCAGAAGCCACGACTACGACCGCTAGTAGAAATGAAAATCTTGAAATATCTAGCATGATAGCGGAGAATTATTGGCAGAATGGATTGTATAAGTAGATGAGCATCATTGAGGAGATCGAAAGCGGATTTACCAGGTTATTTGTACACCCCTTTGCTCGCTTCAAATGAATGTGACTGATACATTTTCTTTTGAGATAACAGACTTGAATGTGTCTATATTTATTCTTTTAAATTTTTGCATAACTTGATGCTAACAAACACACATCATAATAACAAATTCTATGAAATTTTTCATAACGGGAATGCTTACCCTGTCTAGCAACTCTTAGACGTTACTGCTTAGAATTCGAGATGAGAAACGACAATGCTGGTGCTAAGATTGCTTCAGAGGAAGGAGATTCCTTTTCCATTGTTGATATGTCATATCCTTTAGTAGTCATTTCATTCAATATTTGAACGGTTTTAGCCAACAATATTAGAAGAGCTGGACCACCACCACCGAAGTCTGATGCAGCTAAACAAAACAATTCTTAAGCATATCACCTTTATCTCTTTGTTTTTCCAATAGATGGGGTATATTTTTTCCCAATTCATCCAATGCTTGCACCTCACCCCAACGACATAAAAAGCTACGCTTGCACAAGCGAGACAACTTGCCAGGAGAAACAAATTTCTATGGAGGATTTTAGCCTTAATGGTATGAAACACCTCACTTTATAAACCAACTAACCAACCAAGACACCATTGCAAAATTGCAAAATTTGAACCACGAGGTAAGAACATTCATTATTTTTTAGAGGCATGGGACTCAAATTATATTCAATGGGCCTCGGGTTTATATAGTTCTGTGTTGGTGTCCATATTCAATGCACAACTACACACGCACATAGTTATGGATCACCCCATCCCCACTAGACTATAGAGTAAAATTGTGTAGCAAAGAAAACCCATGCACAAGTCATTCCTAAGAGCATGTATTTGTAATAAAAATGATGTGGAGAAAGTACCTAAAGACTACTACAGAGCTTGTATTTTCTGTTGGATGGCAGCAACGATGCATAACTTAATTGAGTTGCAATTGGAAAGAATAAATCATGAGCCACTAAAAGAAATCTTGCCTAAAATAAACACAAAGAAATGAGTTCAACACCTGACAAGGTAGAAGTATTCGTTATTGAGATGATACCCATAGCGAACAAAATGAGGATTTTGGTCATTGGTTGTAGATGGGGTATGCATCCCTTGTTCCATGAAGACCAGTCATGTGCTGTGGACAACCACTTTTCTACCCAATGTATTGATAATGTTTTCTTCATCAAACAAATTTATGTGCAGTAGACCAGCTCCCAAGTGTGCTTGGCTCTTAGTTTTAGTTTAAAAACGATATAAATTGCCTCCATCCGCAAACCTGTAGTGGCTAAAAGGAATTCATTTTTTTGTTTAAAGACCTCACGAGTAGTAAGTAAAGGTTGTGATGTCTCTGTTGGTCAAGTTTGGAGGGTGTGTTCAACGAACCATGATCCAGTCCTGTAGCCTCTATGAGAATTGCATCCAAAAAAGGGAAAATTTGACATGTAACTCTAGCACTGAATTATAACCACTCGGGTGTTATCAAATCGATTTAGTATACATAGAACTGTCTACGATCGTCGAGTGCATTCGCTTCCAGGTGCATAGTGCATGGCTTGCATGTGGAAAAGGGTATTCTACAACCTTACTGCCATATCCTTCACATGTAACAGTTGTTATCAGTTGTTTTCTAAATTGTAGTGACTCATACTTAGTGTCCGACCAAGACTTCTCTTTCTGTGCGGAGTTCGATATAGTTAATTAAAAAAGTGGCATATTAAGACAATGGACTATGATGGATCGATTCAATGGTGAACGTTGATGCATTCACGTCAACTCTAACGAACGACATCCACAATAACACAAACAACACCATATATGATAATTGCATGGATTAAACGTGGTATTCAACAATAGTGTTAATCATCGGGTGGCAATATAATCCTGTTAGATGCAATGTGTCATCCATATGAGAGTTGGAATCACCTCTATTAACATGAGGCAAAGTATTAGCATTCCATGTTAAAAAAATGGTCGTTTGTTTATTGACTCTGCATCATATTATATTAATAATGTGTTGAGCATTCATCCATGAAAGGCCATGCATTGTACACGTTGTTGGGATCAGGGCGATTCTGGTTGAAAGTTGGAACTACATATCACATTTTAACATATAATATCTCGACATGTATGCTTGGCCTAATAATTGGCATTCTATGGGCAGGTCTAAAAGCTAACCAACCATATTTTGCATAGAGACTTAGATTCACATATAGACAGGTTACTATATGATGCCAACACAGATACTTTTACTTGTCATGAAACAACAAAGAGAAAATAAATCTATTTCATATATGATGTTGGCATATAGCTATAATTTACCTATTATAATTTGCATCTTAACGTTTGAACCTGAACGTGCATCTCTAATGGACTTTGGAATAATTATTGACATAACCTGTACTACAACTTACTTACTAAAAGATCTCACATAGAGAAGTCATTTCCATGGCCCCATGAACTGGATATATTGCAAACTAGTGTTCATAGATTATATTTTACTTGCACGTTCTCTTATTTTTTTAATAAGAAGTCATAAACAATCTTAATTTAAATTCAATCTCTACTCACACATTCTCTTATTTATTTCCATGTGCAAAGTTTAATCAACTTCTTCAATGGATTATTCTACTTGACATAGGTCTATATTTTTCATTACTAATCATATTGCAGATATGATCATTGACCCAATACCAAAGTAAACTTCTATATATTGTAAGCTTATTTGTTTATTTATTTAAGCCACACAGGTAATAATAAACCAACACTGGAGCTCAATATTGATATGGGACTGGAACTAGAAGTGTAATCGTGTCAAATTTGTGGAATATGAATTTGAACCATGTGACTGTATATCGTAACCTTACTAAGTTTTCAATGCACATGATGAAACAAGTTTGAATCGACCACATGCTATTACATCCCATTAATTACAAGGTTAAGATCCAAAGATTGAAAACACACACATCTTTGTCAATTTTTTAAACCATGTGGTATGCATCTCGTATGTCCTAAATGTTGTTTAAACCGTAAAAAACTAAATTCTGGGCATGTGTAGACTTTGTTGCAAAATTTGGCTTTGATCTGTTGGTTAGCACATCTATCTCAAATGCTCTGAAAGCAAAATAAAAAAAAGCCATGCTGAGGCCATGCATCTACATCCAAAGGAAACTACGACCACGTGATGCAACTACAGGATTACAAAGCGAGGAGCACAACCACTTTTAAGCCATGAACAATATGCATGGAAGACCGAAGGACCAAATTTTTTGTGAATACGGTGATGCTCCAATATGGTTGGATTTTTCGACTCGAATCTTTTATCTCGACAAGTTCTTATTTGTGGGTTTTATTGACAAAGTTCACTTCGACAGGTTTACTTTGGCCATTTGTCGGTTTTACAACTTCGACAAGTTTACTTAGACCGGTTAACTTCGGCCGCTTCAATTCACTTGATCGATTGGTTTGCTTTTAGTCTAAATTTACAAAGGATATTTCTTAGTCTAAATATAAAATTGAGCACATAGATCTATGGATCAACACACAACTCACAAGATAGATCAAACAATTTTACTCAGAGTTGAAGAATGAAATAGTGCAAAAATGGCTTGCAACTGTGTAATGCTTTCATTAATTAAAAGTAATTAGATAATTAATTACAATGTAATACACTGGTATTAATAACTAGTCAATTTGAATGCATAAGAGAGGAATTCGAATTGATTGACTCTACCTAACTGCATGGATAACTAGACATGTCTAAATCACTATCAAATCCTAACTAGTTAGCTCCAATTGTCTAAATTAGTGCACCCGTTGGTTAGAATCAATTAACTAGTCTAACTAAATGTCGTAGGTGAGGAATTGCGCCTTCCCATATGCAATTAATCAATGACTGGTACTAACTGAATGTAGCTGGATGTAACTGACTCCTAACTAGGCTTAACTAGTCACTAACTGAACTCAACTGAAGGAGGTTGGTTCCGGCACTCCCAGTGGCTCCTAAATTGTAGGGATTCATCTAGGAGGCTCCTAAACTGATGCATGCAAGTGCAGTCAGTGGCAATTAGCCTCAACTAGTGTTCCCCACACTCTAGTAACTGGTACATGTGGCCCAATTAGGCCATGTGGACCCAATGATGCTAGTGACTAAATATAGACTGAAAAGACTCCTAATTTAGACATAATTGACCAAATTGGACAAGAGATGATTATAATCCTAACACTCCCCCTGAATGCTAACTTGGACAATTTGTGGACCCTGGTAACTAATACCATAGGTCACCCATTATAGCTAAAGTAAAGTAACTACTTAATACAAGGAAACGGGGAAAAAATCCCCCCTCAAACTAAGCAAGTAGAATCAGGATCAATCTTGTTCTTCTGTGCATAGGTATCCTAGGGCCTGGCATGTAGAATTCTCCATCTTATGTCTGAAGGAATATTCCTCTTTGGAAGAAGAATAATGTGCTCAACTGAATCAAGAACATAGACAGATGCTGGATGAAAACTGGACCCATGTAGAGCAACTGAAATCAACTAATAAGAGAGCAAAAGTGCTTGAGGATTCGAGCCATGTGAGGAACACTCAAGAAACTAATATGTTGCAGTCTTGAACAGAAACCATGAGTGGTAAAATCAGCCCCAAGTGTTAGGATCAAGTGTCCAGGCGGATGCATAATGTCTTCCTCTTTACTAGTTTTGTGAGGAGATTAGCATGTGACCAAAGGTAGATAAGCCCTGGGACTATGGAGAGAGAATGATTGAGATCCATAATTTGATATAGATTCAGAAAAAACTAATGATTCACAAAATAAAATATCAGAAACCTCATAAGAGGAAACTAACACCAAATCCCTAGCAACAAATTTGAAGAAGACTTGTGGTATTTGATTTTTCACACCGAAATTGGTGAGAGCAGCTACAAGCATGACTGAAAGCTCTTGGAATCTAAAATTTGAACCAAATAATATCATATCAGTTCCAAATAAGATCATATCAGATCCAAATAATTTCATATTAGATCCAAAAGTATGGTCCACCAAGACGGTAGATGCACAGTTTTCTCCTTATTCAAAATTCTGAATATTGGTGCATGCAATTCTGTAGGAATTTGCTAGAAGATATAGATCAAGGAGAGTGAATGTATCACTCTTACAATCTGATATTTTTTCCAAAATATCCAAGGTAGTACTTATCTACACACTAGCAACAACATTAGAGGGAGATAAATCAAATTCCTCTTCACTTTCGGAAGCAATCACTGGCAAATTTTGCACAGAATTTAAAGGAGAATCACTGGAGAATGTTTGCATAGAAGTGCAACAATGTTTTTCTTCAATATTAGAGGTTCAAATTCCGTCTTCAGTATCAGCCATATGAGAATATGAGATATCAGAGATCTCATAAACTTTCGGAGCATCAGGGGAAGGAGTCACTGCAAGAAGACTTTCTTTAATTCGAATTGATTGTGTAGAAGATTCTTCTTCTTCTTCATTTTGAACAACTTCATCTGAGAGAGTGGAGGCCGAGAATTTTGGATAAAGAACTCTTGTGGTGCTGGGTATGCTCTCCAAAGTGCTATTATGATCCTCATTATGCTTTCCAAAGGTTCTGTCCAATTTTTTCTAGAGCTCCTTTGGGTATTCAACAGATTTAGTGAGGTAGCGCAATCTAGGAGAAAGGGCCAGATATATTTCTCCAAAAGATCCATCACCGTCATTTAGCCAGTCATTCTCATTCTCATAAGATTCTTTTCTAAGTTCAATAGACACCTCATAGAGATATTGTCTCTTCAGAGATGCAATCATCTTCAACTTTCATGTTGAATAACTTGTGAATGGGGTGAGAAGAGGAACTGATGAATCCATTAGAAGTTGTACCTGCAAAAACACAAAAGGGGCACCGTAAGGTCAGACATGCTGCACTTTTCAAGTTTTCATCACACCCAACTTAGTTAATCAAGAAATGCTTGATCAATAATTCCTTTGCTTAGGATTTCTATGGTAAACTTGTCGTTTCTGGTGCAGAGCTGGAAGGAGCAATTTTGCTCAAGAAATTTGATCCAGTAGGAGATCCGTAGAAGTAGAAGTGCCTTGTCTTGATGAGACTCTGATACCATATAAAATTGAGCACATATATCTGTGGATCAACACACAACTCATAAGATATATCAAACAATTTTACTCATAATTGAAGAATGAAACAGTGCAAAAATGGCTTGCAACTATGTAATGCTTTAATTAATCAAAAGTAATTGGATAATTAATTACAATGTAATACACTGGTATTAATAACTAGTCAATTCGAATGCATGAGAGAGGAGTTCAAATTGATTGACTCTACCTAACAACATGTATAACTAGACATGTCTAAATCACTATCGGATCCCAACTAGTGAGCTCCAGTTGTCTAAATCAGTGCACCAGTCAGTTAGAATCAGTTAACTAGTCTAACTGAATGTGGTAGGTGAGGAATTGCGCCTTCCCACATGCAATCAATTAATGACTGGCGCTAACTGAATGTAACTGACTCCTAGCTAGGCTTAACTAGTCACTAACTGAACTCAATTGAAGGAGGTTGGTTCCGACACTCCCAGTGGCTCCTAAATTGTAGGGATTGGTCTAGGAGGCTCCTAAACTGATGCATGCAAGTGAAGTCAGTGGCAGTTAGCCTCAACTAGTGTTCCCCATACTCTAGTAACTGGTACATGTGTCCCAATTAGGACATGTGGACCCAATGATGCTAGTGACTAAACATAGACTGAAAATACTCCTAATTTAGACATAATTGACCAAATTGGACAAGGGAGGATTATAATCCTAACACTAAAAGACTTAAGAAATTACAATTTTTTTTCACCCACCAGTAATATGAAGTAAAAATCGACACAATCAACAATTCGATAGAATTATAAAAACATATAACCAAACATTTAGGAAGAATTGAGTCGACCACTTTGTCGTAAAACATGGAACTTTTACTGGGTGAGATGTTTATGGATTCTTTGATATTTCACTTTGTAAATGTAAACAACATTTACACAAGTAATTATGGAGAAAATGTCGGCTAAGTAAACATGCATTTCAACCACAAACTATTTGATATATATAACTTGTCGAGAAATAACAAAAAAAGTAATACAAACTTGTTGACTCTTCGACAGATTCTTTTATAGAGATTTGACTCTTCGACATAATCAAACACACAGAAGCTTGAGCTTCAACTCTATTCTTTCTTCACTCTCTTCTCAGAATTCTCTCTCTAAGTTATCTTTTTCTCTGAGTGATTTAAAAACTTATTCTTCTATTTTTAGGAAAACTAAAATTGCTTCTCTGTGAATCTATAATATTGACATTAATGGCTATAATAACTATCTACCTAAAACTTAAGTTCAGAAATTTAATTCAACTGGTTTACATTGCAGAGTTGTGAACTCTTCACTCTTGTCAGGATGAATGACAAAGACTGAACTGATACGGACTCTGGCAAAGTCGGTTGAGGTCTGGTACGACTTCTGAGAGTTATTAGTTTTTTCCAACATTCTGGAGATAATAAACCTTAACTTTTTTCAATTCTTCATAACTTTGCTGAGTCCGGTGGAATACACAATGTTGTGTGGGATATATAACGTTATCTACCTACTAGCTATTATCTTTTTCCACTAGTAGATCTGCATTTTTTTATAACTATAATTCTTTCTTTCATTGGAAAGCGTTGTAGAATGCTTTCCTACTGGACGTGCCCGATATTCATTTCCTGCATGTTCTTGGTAGTCCTTATGTCGCCTTGGGAGCGTTAATGAGTGCATTCCATGTCACATCTGCCCGATTTATGGTATTTCTATGAATAAATTTTGATTTTAGTGATTAGTTTTGTTGGTGCTGCCATCATCTCTCTCACGAATGAAGCCCAATAAGGGTGTTTCTTTCTTGGATATATATATGATATCCTTTGGAATCGCTGGAAACACACCTATCTGTAACCATTGGATTTATAACAGTTCGACTAGGAAGACAAATATGACCAATATGCCCATAAACAATAAGTGATATATTAGTATGCCCATAAGCAGCTAGGTTATGGCCATACTAATATTTCCCATATGTGTAATCAAGTTCCTCTAGAAGAGAAAGCCTTACAACAGTCTGAGCTTGGAAAGCTTTGCATAATCACGTGCACTTTTCAGTTTGAATTCGTTGAAGCACTTGTTGCCGTTGTTGTGTTAAACCATGTTTTGAGGAGCAGTTAAGGCATCCATGCATTGTTTTCCTCATTTTGGTTTTCCAAAGTTCTTTGGAATGAGAAGAGAGGTCTTTCGATTTAGGATGCTTGATAGTTCTTTGGGCAATTAGGATTTCGATAGGAAAGATGGTATTCTACTTCAAGGCCAAGCAAGAGGCTAGTGATTATATTATTTACATGGGCATTGATAAGTCTGAAAATGAAGAAAATATCATATACGGCATTCCTGAGAATACTTGGTATGTATGTATGTGCTATTCTATTATCTCTATTCTTTTTCCTTCTTGGAATGAATCTATCCTCAAGGATAATTTGGGCTAAGGTGATGTATCCAACAAAGACAATACTCAATCGACATATCAATCCATGGAGTGTTGGATAATCCATTGGGATTACATTGTAAATAATATTTCAGTTATTAGTTAGTAAATTCTAGTTAATAATCTCGTTATCTAACTGTAGATAATGGTTTTGATTTTATTTATATGTAATACTCATATATGTAATATGATATTCATTGCTGAGGTTCTTCACGGCCTATGTCATTGGTATCAAAGAAAGGAAGCGAAGCATTGGTGCGAAATAATTGGTGAGAGAGAGGGAGCCCGTGAAGGATCCATCACCAAGAAAGGAGAGCTGCTTAGTAAAAATTATGGAAGAAAGACTGCACATAAAGGAGAGACTGCACGTAAATTGTCCGGGTAATTGTTTTGAAGAATTATTTTCTTCTTTTTTAAGAAAAAAAAGGAAGAGAGCCGCCATTTATATTTGCTTGCAATGGTTTCTTTAAATTAATTATCAAATGTTTGGAGAGTTCTTTTTAGAAAATAAAAGCTTTTAAACAACCATTTATATTTGAGTGGAAGGTTTTTTAAATTGAATTATTAAACCTTCCAGGAAATCTTTTTAGAAGATAAAAATATTTTAAAGAATATAGGCTGAGAGGAAAATAATATATCAGACTGTAATTTGTACTCAAAAATTTACAACACAATAAAATTCAATGAATTCTTTAATTTCAATTGTTGGAGTTATTTTGTCTAGAAAGGAAAATGATTAGGAATGGTTTCGTAAAGTTAAAAATACCCTCATTTTTAATGATATGTGGGATGAAATTTGTGAAAATGAGAATTTGGAAGATAAAAAAGATGGAGATGCAATAGATGAAGTGGATAAAAGTGCACCAATACCACCTACTAATACCAAAGAGTTAGCATTATGGAAAAGCAAGGACAAGAAGGCTTATGCCTTGATCATTGCCTCTGTAAGTGAAGAAGTAAGTAGACATTTAGTTTCTATCAAAAGTGCTTGGGAAGCATTGAAGAAACTTAAAGATTTGTATGATTCGCATTCTGAGCTTGAAATATACAATTGTTGATGACGTTATTTAACTTAGAATTAAAAGATAATGATCCAATGAAACTTGCTTATGAAATTAGAGCTATTTTCCATGATATTGATGCTGGTGTAAAAGTTGATATTCAACTTACTGCATTTATTAAAGCTCTATATCCTACCTATACTCATTATTGCGTCGAGAGGCACTCTACAAACTAGTATGGGGGAGATCTTGTAACGTTATGTAATGTTACTCATGTAAATGTCGGTCATAAAAAATAAATTTTAATTATCCTCCAAAATAAATGTCGGCCACAAAAACAACTTAATATGGGGTAGATGTTGTAATGTTCCTACCTAACAAAACAATAAAAAATAAAAAAATTAATTATCGATCAAAAAAATGTTGGTCAGAAAAACAACACAATATGGGGGAGATGTTGTAATGTTCCTACTTAACAAAATAATAAAAAATAAAAAATTGAACTATCCGCAAAAAAAATGTTGGTCGTGCGCATGATTTTAAAACCATGTGCAAGGCCTTCTAAACAACCCATGGTTTTATTGTACATGTTTTAGGAGGGCCTTGTAAATGTTTTTAAAACCATGTGAAAGGCTTCCTAAACAACCCATGGTTTTATTGTACATGGTTTAAGAAGTCGTTGCAAATGGTTTTAAGACCATGTGAAAGGCCTCCTTAACAACCCATGGTTTTAGAAGGGCCTTGCACATGGTTTTAAAACCATGTATGGGGGAGACGTTGTAATGTTCTTTCCTATCAAAATAAAAAAATAATAAAAAATATTATATGTCGGCCATAAATAGTATTGAATATTAATAATAAAAATATTATATGTCGCCCTTAAATAAAAAGATGTGTCTTTTGGTCTAAATCACACCAAAGCTGATAGTTGAGTGCAATACTTAAGAAGAGGTTTTCACCTCCAAAGATTTGATCCCTCTTGGCGCTTGATAGAGCCTAGGATTTGGATCTATGCTGGTTTAGAATCACTTCAAGCTAGTGGTCAAATGAAATCTATGACCTTTGAAACACTTGTTGAGAAAATTGCAGAAAGAGAGAAAGCATTTGGGAAGGAGTCTAAACCCAATGAAGAAAATTTGTGTCTTGCACATAAATGACACAAATCAAAAGAAGAATTTGCAAAGGATGAAAATAGAAGCAGAGATCTAGGTAGAGGACAAATAGGATAGTATAGAGTAAGGGGGGGAAGATTTAATCAAGGAGAGAAACATTGTTATAGATGTGGAAAAAATGGTCATACTACCAGTTATTGTATACCTTCATGGGAGAAAATTGTTAACAAGAAAGAGAAAATACAAGATAAAGGAAACGATAAAGGTAACCCTCCTGAATCTGCACATTATGTTGTTGCAAATTGTAATCTAGGAATTGAAGAAGCTTTTAGTACTTCGCTTTCTTGGAATGACATTTGGTTATTAGATACCGGAGCCACATGCCATATGACATTTAGAAAAGACTTCTTTGAGACATTTAGTGATCAAATTGATGGGGTAGTACACTTGGTAGATAAGTCTCAGTTAAAACCTTCAGGAATTGGTTCTGTTAGACTGAAATTATCAGGACTTGCTGATTATATACTTTCTGATGTTCTTTATGTTCCACAATTGAAGAGAAATATAATATCTCTTGTGCAAATTAGACAATAAGATCACTCAATACATATGTTTGATGGTATCATTGAGATTATAAGAGCTTATGATAATGTGATTGTAATGACTGGAGTGGAAGATAACAAAATTTTAAAGTTGAATGGTACATCATCCAATTCACAAAATTATGCAAATTTGACTCAGCATAATAGTAATTTATCTTCCAGTTTGTTATGGCATGCTAGATTTGGTCATACTAATTATGATAGTCTCAAAATTATGAAACAGAAAGGAGTTCAAGGGCCTCCTACTATTCCAAGACAACTTTCCCCATGTGATGCTTGTATTTTTTTTATAACACAAATGGGTAATTTTATTAAAATGGAAAAAGCTGGTATGTTTTGACGAATGTCAATCAACCAATTTACAAAATTCAAGAAGTCAAGAGACTGCACCGAGACTTACTCTGAAGAGAACTAGTTATAAATGAAAATCTAATTACAACTGAGAGAAGCACCATTAAGGTATAGGCTGAAATTCGTTGGATTCCCTGTCAATACTAAGATTTCCTTGAGGAAGAAGGCAACCTTTGTTAGCCAAGGTGTCTGCAAGTTTATTTAAATCCCTAAGAATATGATAGGATTCAACACTATCAAAATCTTTCAAATTTGTCTTAATTCTCTGCAAAATTACATTCAAGAGAGAGTTATTGAAGATACCTTCTGTATTAGAGTTTTTACCAGCATCTCAAAATCACCAAAAATTAATACTGACTTGAACCCTTTTCCTTTGGCAAGCTGTAGCATTCAGCCTGATTGTTTGTCATCAATCCAAGACCCCAACTGTAGCTGATAAATTTCAAGGAGCCAAAGAAGAAAATGGCACCACCAGCGCCAAAAACTCCAGGATTCCCTTCACAGGCTCCATAAAAAAATAACCGCTGAACTAGATTGCATCCAGATATTTTTAAGAGAATATTCATTCCCATGAAACTTCCAATTGAAAGAAGAAACCGGTTTAGAATAGTTCAATTTTATAACAGGATCAAAAGAGGCAGAGCCCGTCCTCAATGGATATAGAGAAGCCGAAGACCACCTAGAGGATTTAGCAAACCAAAAGTGAGAAGATTGAACAACGAATTGAATAGAGGGGGCCAAATCGTTGAAGATGAAGTTATTTCTCATAAGCCATAGCGCCCACATGTATATTTTAAAATTGAATGCCAGTGAGAATGTAAATTCAGTGCAGAAGATTTCAAAGGACGGCTGGCATGCCAACTTAGGTAAAGGAATGACACTGTGAACTGAGCTGGAAATGGGAAATTCAAATCATGAAGAATTTGTTCCCACACTGTTCTAGAAAATACATAATCAACAAATAGATGCTTGGCATTTTCCAGAGCAGATTTGCACAAACTGCACCAGAATGGACCATTGAAACCACGCTTAGAGAGATTATCACAGTTCGGGAGATTTTTCTTTAATGCTAACCGCATAATTTTTTTTACCTTAGGCATACAATGAGAATCCCATACCAAATTCCATATTACTGGAGGGAAAATTGAACTATGGGGGGATTGGATAGCACTGAAACCTTTAGCTGCTGTATAAACTCCATTTTTTCCCCATCCCCAAGCATCTGTCTGGGAGCAATGAACATGAGCAAGGCCTGTAAGAGATAATATCAGAAGGTGTTTTTGAGGAATAAGACAAACAGGGAGATCTGGAATAGACCAACCTACCCAATTCCAAAAGTAGTCCCAAATGCATATATTAGCCAAACGAAGAAGACCCTTGTTTGTTTCCCAGCTCATTAACTTAGATATAGAAGATACCGAGGAGAGAGGAGGATTCTCGAAGATTTTGTCTTCCCAAAGAAGAATTCTTTTACCATTACCTGGAATTCTAAATAATTGTTGATTAAAAAATTCAAGCCCTTTTCTACAGGAATTCCAAATGGCAGTGCCAGTCCGGGTATTTGCGAAGGAAAGATTTCTCAATGAGCCACTTTTAATATATTTCTTAAGAAAAATCTTGCTGATTGGATGGTTCTTATCAACAAATAGCTGCCAGATAAGCTTACCGCTCAGTGCCAGGTTAGCAAGGCCAGGATCCCTGATTTGAAGACCCCCTGTTGAAAGTGGCCTCTTAAGATCTTCCCATTTTACCAGATGCAACTTATT
Source organism: Pseudotsuga menziesii (assembly GCA_001517045.1). Classification (NCBI taxonomy): domain Eukaryota; kingdom Viridiplantae; phylum Streptophyta; class Pinopsida; order Pinales; family Pinaceae; genus Pseudotsuga; species Pseudotsuga menziesii. The sequence goes on along the minus strand of LPNX010318977.1, from coordinate 120,422 downwards.
TAGGCTTCCATTACCTCCCGACCAAAGAAAACCCCGCAGTAATTTAGAAATTTGAACAGAGATACTTTTAGGGGCTAATAGCACAAAGGACTGAAAGATAGGATAAGTTGAGAGGACAGCCTTGATCAAAGTCAGTTTCCCAGCCTTAGATAGCCACTGGCCACCCAAAAAAACAAATTGCTTTTAACTTTGCTAAAACTTCAAGCCAGAGAGAGGGAGGCGAAGGTCCAAGGGTTAGAGGAAGACCCAAATACTTGATCTTTTCCCATTTATCGAAGCTAGAGAAACCCAAAAAGCCTGATATTCGTAAAATTACCGAGGGTACAACATTCCAACCGTAAAAATCACTCTTATATTTATTTATCAAGGCACCAGAGGACTAACAATACTTTGAAAGAGTTTCTTGAAAATCCCAGGAAATAGTCATGGAGGTCCCTCCCAATAGCAAGGAACCATTTGCAAAAAGGGTGTGATCGATTGGATCCACTCCCCTGGCAATCCTAATGCCCGGAATATGTCCAGAATCCTTATTAGAGATTAATTTTCAGCTGAGAGATTCAACCATCAAGATATAAAGGAAAGGGGACATCGGGCAGCCTTGTCAAAGGCCTCTGGAAGCTTTGAAGAATTCAGAAGGTCTACCATTGATTAATGGTGCTAACCAAGGACCATCAGTACAAGCTTTAGTCAGACTTACAAACTCGAAACAAAATCCAAAAGAGAGCAAAACATCATAAAGGAAAGGAAGCTTAACTTTGTCGAATGCATTCTTCATGTCCAAATTTATTAACACACCTTTCTCTCTCCTTTGGAAGCTTGAGTGAAGAGCTTCCTGAACCTGAATTACATTATCCAATAAGTGTCTGCCTTTCACAAATCCACCCTAAAGTGGAGAAATCAATTTGCTTAACAACAACTTAAATCTATTAGCAAGCAGTTTGGCGAGGATTTTGTAGGAAGCATTACACAATGAGATAGGATGGAATCTGTCAAAAGAAGAGGGATTGACTTCCTTAGGGATGAGGGAAAGGAATGTAGAATTGGTGCACCCTCCCACTTTCTCTTTCCTTTGAAAGGCAATCACCATTCATATCAAATCAGATTTGATTATTGACCAACAGACTTTATAGAAGTGAATGGTAAATCCATCTGGCCCAGGAGCCTTATCAGACTCCATAGCCCAGATGACATTAACGATTTCCTGTTAAGTAAAGGGATTCATTAAATTATAATTATGCTCAAGATTTATCAGAGAAGGAATATTTTCCAACAATTCAGAAGAAACATCCTTATTAGTGATGCCATCATCCTGAAAGAGAAGCTGATAATTATGCTTGCAAGCATACTTAATTAACTGATCTTGACCCTTAACAAAAACACCATCTCCAATAGAAATTTCTAAGATATGATTATGAGACAGTCTGATCCTGCATTGTCTATGAAAATAAGCATGATTCTTATCACCAGCCTTAAGCCAGAGACTACGGGACTTTAACCTGAGATTCTCTTCTTCATATCTGAAATATTGAGTGGTACTGGACTGAGCCAATTTCTCCAACGCTAACTGGGAAGTGGAGATGTCTATGTCTTCCATACCCAATTGGATTTCAGCTAGTTTAGTAACTTTCGCTACCTTCGAGAATGTAGGAGAAGGCGTAGGAATTTTAACCCACTGTTTCAATGCGATTTTGGTGTTTTTCATCTTTTGTTCCCAAACAAAGCTGGGAGGTACAACAATGTACTGAGACCAGGCTTGAGAAACCACGTCTATGAACCCAGCTCTATTAATCCAGAGAGGACTAGATCTGAAGGGGATCGGCCCCAACTCCTCTTCTCTTTCGAACATCAAAGAAATCAGATGGTGATCAGAAGTAAACTTCGGTAAAATTTTAGTAGAGACAAGGGATTTCCCTTCAATCAATGGACTATTGATGAGGAATCGATCGAGCCTGGAAAAAATATTTCCAGCTCCTGATCTATTATTGGACCAAGTAAATCGCCCATCTTTTGGAAGAAGATCGATCAAATCCCAGTTTTGAATTAACTCCTCAACCATTCCAAGCATGAAATCTCTACCACACTGGCCACCTTTTTTTCATTAGGCAACAGAGAAATGTTTAAATCGCCTGCTAAAACTAAATTTGCTAGAGAATTGACCTCTAAAAAATATGATAACGACTTCCAACAAGATTGTTTTTCAATATAGTTAACAGGAACATACAGATTGAAAAGGGAAATTGAAATCTTACTGGCAGAATGAAGGAGTTCTGTAAAAATCCAGTGCTTAGTGGTGAAAGATTTTTTTAAATGGAATTTCTCTTCACACCATAAGGTATCCAATCCCCCACAAGTGCCTCTAGCACTGACTGCTTTTCCAGAATTTAGCTTCCACTTATTTTTAGTTAAGAGAAGGAGAACCTCCTCTTCTACCTTAGTCTCTTGGAGTAAGAGAATATCTGAAGGAACCATTCTCAACAGATCTTTTACCGCATCAGCCTTAAATGGGTTACCCAATCCCCTACAGTTCCAACAGACTAGTTGCATTACTTACCTGTGGTAGAGGGATTTATTACTCCCTTTGGAGGCCTGGTTCTCTTATTCCTATCGTAAGACATTTCAATGGTAGACTGACTTCCTTGCGTCTTGAGTCTCTCAGCCTCTTCTTCCCAAATCTCCTTCTTAGATTTCCTGCCACCCTTTTTGGAGAGCTGTTCAACGGAGTCATCCGAGGAATCAGAGCTCACAACTAGTTTATTTCGAGTAATATCAGCATAGGAAGGGGAAGAGCATTCCCCAATAGGAAGGGAATCTCCATCCCAGAGAGAATTCAATAGAGAAGGGAAAGCTTGATTCATAGTGACTTATGAATCCATCTTGATTCCATCTAAGAGCTGAACTTCACCTTCTTCAAGATCAGAAGAACTGAGGACAACAAATTGATTGGAAGGACCAATAGGGGTAACGGTACCTAAGGGAGAAGGAAGCTTCTCATTAGCCACTACTTCTTGGTTCTTCTTTCTAGTCCCCAAATTGGAATTTCATGTTTTCTGGACTAGAGTCCACTGCTCATTTTTCTCATTATCTTTTTCCTCGTCTCCTTTTTTCTTACAATTCCAAGCAAAATGTCCATAATCGTGACAGAATCTACATTTGAATGGAATTTCTTCGTAATCCAACTCCTGGGTGTGGGACCACTCAGCGACTGTTAGATTGATTGCCTCCGGAATACCAATCTCAAAATCTACTTCCACGCAGATTCTTGCACAAGAAAATTGGTCTTTACATTCGGTGCTATCGATATATTTACCTAATTTATTCAAGATGGCTTCGAGGGAAGCTGAATTCCAACAATGTAGATGGAGATGAGGTAACCTGACCCAAACATGGACAGTAGACAAAACATCCTGTGTGGGATCAAAATCTAGAGTCCATTTATTCAAGTAAATCCCCTAAGGGCCCATGAAATATGGACCATTCCAGAAAATTAGATCATGATCCTCTACAGATTAAAAAATGAAAACATAAAAACCTCTCCCAACAAAATGATTACAAATTCCATCATAGATTAGAGGATGCCAATTCCTCTGCACCCACCCATCAATGGACTTAGGAGAGGGCTAGAGACCAGTAAAATTCCCAATTAACCCACGTTCTGCTAAGTTTAAGGCCGAACGACAAGTTTTATCAGCTGGGAGTTCAACAGAAGGGATGTCCACTTTCTTGACAAACTTCTGAACAGGCCCACCTTTCCTCTTTCCACTAGAAGCAATCAATTTCTTGAAAGCCTCTAGATCTGGAGGAATAGGAAAAGGGGGCTCCCCACCGGACATCAGAACAATTCCACCAACAAAAGCAGAAGGAGGTCTCCACCAGGAACAACTTCTTGGCCAGAACAGAGCATGGAAGGTGCTTATTTAGACTGAACCTGTGGATCTGGAGACACCACAACCACAGACCAGGATGAATCTAGCTGATGGAGCAATCTTCACCAGCAATCAAATTAATGGAAATTCAAGAGTTAAATGACATAATGCAATAGACATCGATTTAAACATCACCCTGCAATCTTCACCCAAGAACAAGCAAGAGCAAACATTCCTAAAAGGATCTTCTTGAACCTGGTTCACACATGCACCAAGATCACACGGGATCCAGGAAAGAACTCCATGCCTGCAAACAAGACAAGCAATCCGCTACAAGAAGGCTAATCACACCAATCTAGGGACTCAGGCAAGAATTCCAGTACGAAACAATCAAGCAGAGCGATCTTCACCAGCACAAATTAATGGCAAACATCGAATCACACTGCTATCATCTCCCAAGGAAATGAACGGATCTTCTAGATCTGGCACAAACTCCACCAATATAGGAGCCAGGAAGAACTCCACCTCTGCAGCTGCCAATGTGATGCTTGTATTTTAGGAAAGCATAGTAAACAACCTTTTCATGATTCTATGTTTCAAGCTTCAAGAAATCTTGGTCTTATTCACTCATATTTATGTGGGCCCATGCCTGTTCCATCAGCAAATGGTAACAAGTATATAATGACTTTCATTGATGAATTTACAAGGATGTGTTGGGTTTATTTATTAAAAGCAAAATCTCAAGCTTTTGATACATTCAAAAATTTTCATTTATGGATTAAAAATGAAGCTCAACTCAATATTGGAACCCTTCGAACTGATAATGGTGGTGAATATACATCTCAAGATTTTGAAAAATATTTGCAGGAGAATGGTATTAAACATCAAACAATTGTTCCTTATAATCCAGAACAAAATGGTGTGGCAAAACCTATGAATAGGAAACTCTTGAATATGGTAAGATCAATGATGTTTTTTAAGAATGTTAAGTTAATGTTTTGGGGAGAAGCAGTTCTTTGTGCTGTCTACATTAAGAATCGATGTACTTCTGCTTCACTACAAAACAAAACACCTTATGAAATGTGGCATGGCCATCTTCCAGTTGTCAAGCATTTTAGAGTTTTGGGTTCCACATGTTATGCTTTGATTCCTGAGCAACAAAGACATAAATTGGGAGCAAGATGTCGAAAATGTATTTTTTTAGGATATTCTAATACTTCTAAAGCTTGTAGATTGTATGATGAAGATAACATGAAGTTTATTGTTTCTATAGATGTTATATTTCTTGACTTTGAGAAAGATGCACTCACTATTGATAAACAACTTGCTCAGCTTGATAGATTTCATTCAAAAAAAATCTATCATGAAATGGATAATGAACTTCCAAATCTTGAAGGGGGGATTCTTGTTCTAAGTCAATTTTTGGAATTTCCTTCTATAGCAACAAGTTCTTCTAATGCACAAGTTGATGATTCTAACGCACAAGTTGATGAAACAAAAGATGAGACCGTTGATGATATTGTTAATGGAATGGATAAATTAAGTATCATAGATAATGCAAAACCTTCTCTTAAAGAAGAAACAAAGAAAAAACCACAACAAGAAGTTCGTAGATCGATACGGACTAAGACATTTCCAAAAAGATATGATGATTTTGACACATTAGATTGTGAATTAAACTTTCATGCTTTTGATGAACCTGCATCTTTTCAAGAAGCAGTAACTAGTGAAGTATGGAAAACTGCAATGCAAAGAGAGTCTGATGCTCTCATAAAAAATGGAACTTGGAGGTTGGTGGACCCTCCAATTGGAACCAAACCGATTGGATGCAAGTGGATATGGGTGCATGCATGAAAGTGGGTAACACTTTTTGGCCAAATTTGGCGATGAAAACCTGATTTTTTTACTAATGTGCTAGATAGAACCCCTTGAAACGCATATATGCCATGTGAATTTCGACTTGTAGTAAAAAAACAAATTGGAGAATATTATGTTGGCTTCCCAATGCTATTTTTTTTAAAATATTGCAATGTCATTTAATGTGTAAAATTTTCCATTTAATGAACTGTGTCACCTTAAAAATTTGAAGAAGTTAATAAGTGCCTTGTGTCCAACCCCAATAATTCAATCTTACATTAATCTCTCTCTCTCTCTCTCTCTCTCTCTCTATATATATATATATATATATATATATATATATATGAGCATGATCTACACAAAATGCACTGTGGTCTGCATATTTTTTTGTTAATTTATTTCGCAATATACAATTATTTATTATTTTTCGAAAGCAACCACATCTGATTTCAACATCATTTTATACACGTGTTTCCATCCAGCTTTTTTTTCACTGTTTTCAAAAATTGAAAAACCAAAGATACCCTTTTGAAGAGGACGTGTCGATGTGTCGGCTGTGCATTTTTACGAAATTTTTGGATGTCTATTTTTTATCCTACGGATTTTTCTTTGAGCTGCTTCGAAGTTGTTGTCAGGGGTTTTCTAAGTGTAAGTTTTAGAACTAATTAAAACAAAAAACCCATATGAATTCCAAAATGCATGCATGATACCTCAATGGATATAGTATTCAGTGGTGAATCTATCGTTATTAACTCCGCTCAGTTGTGTGTCATAAATGGTAGGGTTTACACCCCTAGAAGACACAAAGAAACATTGATTTTCCTGTAAGAGGGCTAATTCTCTGTTTTTTTGGCCCTCGATGGAGGTCGAGAGCTCGATCGAGCTATTTAAATACCTCGATTGAGCTCTTAACAAAACCTCGATCGAGGGTTTACTAAACCCTCTATCGAGGGTTTGCCAAACCCTCAATCGAGGTCCTAATAAACCCTCAATCGAGGTTCTGAGACGTAAAATAATTTCAACATCATTTGATTTGGATTCGGCCAACTCTGCGAATAATAAATCTCTTAGAAAATTAAACAAAAAAAAAACCATGACATTGCTAAACCATTGTCATTTTACAAACTGTCATGGGGCTAAGGGTTTGAGAAATTGATTGTTCAAAGTTTTTTAATGTTCATTAAACTAATTCAAAACACAAAATAGGACTGTAATGGAGCACTACTGGGGGCGGTGGGTTTCCCCTAGATTTTATGTTAAATATTAGTTGTGGAGTAATTGGTGTTATAGATGTGATTGATTGGAGTCATAGATGTGATTAATCACATCTATAACCCAATTACTCTGCGATCCATATTCAACAGATGAAGTGAATAACATTACGAGTTTGTTGCCTATTTATAGGCGGTTAAAGATGCTTGATCGAGGTCTTCTTTAACCCTCGATCGAGGTCTTGAACCGTTGATCGAGGGTTTATCAGAAGCTCGATTGAGCGTTTAATAGAAGATCGATCGAGGGTCTAATAAACCCTCAATCGGGCTATTAAGACCTTGATCGAGGTACATTTTTTTGTTTTTGCCGAATTCATCTTGCCAAAAATTGTAACCCACCTCCGTGGATGCACCCATATATAAGAATAAGTATAAAGCAGATGGATCGCTTGACAAACACAAAGTGAGACTTGTAGCAAAAGGGTATGCATAAAAAGAAGGTGTTGATTACACAGAAACATTTGCTCCTACATCTAAATGGGGCACTATTCAAACTTTGTTTTCATTAGCAGCACAAAAAGTATGGAAAATAGATCATATGGATGTTAAAACCGCCTTCTTGAATGGAGACTTGAAAGAAGATGTTTATATGGATCAACCTGAAGGATTTGCTATCAAAGGTCAAGAACAGAAGGTATGCAAACTGGTAAAATCTTTATATGGTTTGAAGCAAGCACCCCGAGCATGGTATGAAAAGTTAATTGAACATATTCTCAAATTGAATTATAAGCATTTCAATCTAGATGATGCAACTTTATTTGTCAAGAAAGTTGGAAGATTGGTTGTATATCTAGTTGTCTATGTGGATGATTTGATTATCACAGGAAATAATGATGATTATATAGCCTCTGTTAAAAGAGAGTTGAAAAAAGTTTTTGATATGATATATTTGGGATTATTACACTATTATTTAGGAATTGAAGTAGATAAAAAACACATAAAAAACCAAAGCACATTTTTATTTCTCAGAAAAATATGTTGGAGATTTATTGAGTAAATTTGGTATGCATGATTGTAATCATGTTTCTACACCAATGGAGCAGAATCTAAAGCTTACTTCAAATGAAGGTAGCACATTTGAAGATCCAACAAAGTACATGCAACTTGTTGGAAGTTTAATTTATCTTACTACTACTCGTCCTGACATAACTTTTGTTATAGGAATACTTTCCAGGTTTATGCATCATCCCTGTGAAGGTCATTGGAATGCTGCAAAGTAAGTGCTCAAATATTTAAAAGGAACTCAATCTTATGGCATCAAATATTCTAAAGTTTCAGACTTTCATCTCACTGGCTATTCAGATTCTGATTTTGATGGAGATAAAGAGCATGGGTCTCTACTTCAGGTTATTTGATGAACCTTGGATTAGCAGCTATCACATGGAGATCATGAAAGCAATATGTTCCTGCTGATTCTACAAATGAAACCGAATATGTTGCAGCAGCTCAAGCCACAAAATAAATCATTTGGCTTCGTAAAATACTTGAAGACTTGCAGGAGAAACAAATGAATTCAACGCCTCTCTTTGTTGACAACTCTTATGCAATTCAATTGGCCAAGAATCCAAAATTCCATGATCGAACCAAACATATCAACACCAAATATCACTTGATTCGACATCATGTTGAGGCCAAAACCATTCATCTGATACAACGTTCCACTTCAGAGCAAATTGCAGATATCTTTACTAAAGCATTGGGCCGTGAAAAGTTTGAAAAATTTAGAATGCAGCTTGGCATGTCATATATCCCTTCGGATTAAGGGGGGAATGTTGAATAATCCTTCGGGATTACATTGTAAATAATATTTCAGTTATTAGTTAGTAAATTCTATTTAATAATCTCATTATCTAACTGTAGACAACAGAACGGTTTTGATTTCCTTTATATGTAATACTCATCTACGTAATAAGATATTCATTGCTGAGGTTCTTCACGGCCTGTGTCATGGAGCTGTAGCTTTAATTACAAGGCATTTTGGTTCTCACTTTTCTTCTTGAGGAAATAGAAAACCCTTTGAATCATGAGAATGTAGGTATTGCTTATTTTTCTCACACCTAGTTGTGAACAAGGCATTCAATACACTCAAGATTAGTGTTAAATAATTACATTTTGTAGGTAATCAGAAGTGGAGTTGTTGCAGTGTTGTTGCCGCTACCAACATGAACTTCTTAAATTTATTTTGACAGTAGGCATAATTGAGAAAATTGTAACGCAATAGATTTGCTTGGTAGTTGATAGCACGATTTCTTGGCCTTTCAGTTCATTTACTCTCTACTGAATGTGATGATGGCACATGTCTCCTACATCTTCTCTTGAAAAGTTCATGCTTGGGAAAGTCTCATCCAAATATTTCAATGAGGCTAGCTCTTGAACATTACAGTTTCAAGTTCAACTTTTATATTTTTAAGCTTTTCATAGGAATAAGTGGAAAACTCAGCTTGATGTTGTTTTTTTTCTTCTTCCTAATTAGTTACCTTTTATATCAGCAAAGACATAATAATAAAATATGTTAATAACTTTGTTATTCTGATACAAATCTGTAATCTATAAACATAGATTGTGTTGTATTTATATCTACACATATGCAAGAGATGATGCATAAAATAAGTTTTTGTTGTTGTTGTTATTTAGTATTATATTATCCTATACTTAATATATGAATTATTAACTAAAATATATTAATATATGAATTATTAACTAAAATATATGAACATGTTACATTACCTTCAGTTCAACTATCATCCAAATCAAGAATAACAATACCAGTTGAAGAATGACAACATAAGCCTTGGATGTGTTCCTTAATAATAAGAAGCTGCTCCAAACAGAAGTGGCTCCAAACCTATTTCAGACTTGCTCTAGCTATTCCAGAATAATAAAAGTTACTCAATACCTATTCAAGCTATTCCATAATAATAAGAAGTTTCTCCAGACCTGTTGCAAACCGACTATAATTTCTCAAGAGACTGCCAGCACAAATAGATATCAAATTGCAAACAAAAGTTGCTCCAAACCTATTCTAGACTTGCTCCAACTATTCCATAATAATAAGAAGTTGTTGAAGCATTGCTGAAGCTATTCCAAGATAATAACAAGTTGATCTAGACCGACTCCATAAGAATTACAATAGATTCTCAAGAGGTTTCCAATGCAAATCGATATCAAACAGCAAACAAGTATATAATCTTATGGGTTTTCAAGGTGACGAATAGTTTCCCTGGCCATGAGCTTGGAGTGAATTTTTTACTTATATGAATGATTGGTTTACTTTAATTTTAGTAAAGTAAATATAAATAACTTACCTTCTAAAGGTATTTTCTTCATTGTATAAATCATATGGTATATATGGATTTGGTATCGAAACTTATACTTTCATTATACTTCATGGCACAAAGTCTCAAATGCAACGGTTAATAAAACTAAAACATGTCACCATTACATTGGCATTTACGGTGATAATACTACAATGGTTGGGATTTGGTTTTAGCATGATATTTTTACTTACTCCCATTTTCTTTTGACTGGTTGAAAGGTAGTTCGATGGTTATGAATATTTTTTTTTTGTGTAATTCTATATGGAAATATTGGAGATTTTAGATGTACATAACTTATGGGAAGAATAGTTGTAGGTATAATCAATCTATGTGTTTTCGTTTGAAAAATCAATCTATGTGTTTCGTGGTGGACATTGAAAGGTACCGAGAATATCTGTATTTGCCATGTTGACTTTATGACTCATGAAATCCCTTTGACATGTCCAAAGGACAAAGTATCCTTTGATATGCATCTTGCCAATGGGGATGAAATACCTATTTGGGTCACTTGGGATATACTAAAACTTGGTGTGGTTATTCCTACTGGGTTCACTTATCCCTGTGATAATGCATACTTTAAGCAAGTTATTCCCCCAAAGTTAAATGGTTGAAATTGATCAACATATCAATGATTTTGAATTCAGCCAATTTTTGCCATCATGTTTCCTAGAATTTTTGTCAACATTGGTACATAAATTATCATTTGGATGATATTCAATTACTTCACATTTAGATTGTAGAGGGTGGTGGCAGAGATACAATTCTGTTTTATCAGCATCTATGGATTCAGGGACATCATTTATGTGAGTGCTTCTCACTTTATTTTACATAGTGAAACCAAAGGGATGAAGTGATGGAGAACATAAATAGATCACCGCCCACTTGCTTCTTGTCCAAGTTCACCTGGAATCTTTGCACTCGATATTTTTGCAATTCATTTAAATGCAAGTATTTATTTTACTTTTCTAATTGTCCTTTGCTTGTTGAGTTGGGAGTCATTATTTTCAGTCCAAAAATAACATTATTGCCAATTTCAATAAAAAAATACAGCATAACTTATATTTGATGGAATATTAGGATCACTATGGTGAATTGCAAACAAATTCTTTATCCACATACCATAGAGATAAATTCCCAATGATGATTCAATAAGATTTCTATTACTAATTTTTACATAGATCCTTCATATCCTTCATCCGACCATAATTTGTTTGGATGTAGACATGGAAAAGGGCTTGTTGGAATCTATCAATCTAATCCTCAATGGTTAGTCTCACTTGTAATATATGGATCACAAGAAACTATTCTTTAATTGCAATATCTACAATGAAGATGTCTGTTTTTTTGAATGATTTCAAATATTTCTCTCCACTCCCCTAGATCAAGACTCTTTGAAGCAAGGGAATACTTTTGGGAATATGAATGAAAAAATTGAAACCCTCACTAGAATTTTGATTCAACGACCTCAAGTAAATATGTCATGACAAAAAAAAAGTCCTTTGTATAGCCATCTTAGTAGTATCAAGTTAATGCAAGACAACAAAAAGGAAAATCTTTGATTTCCTCCAACATATTTGAAATTATTTCTTGTCTAAATCCTGAATAGTTATCTTCTCTTGCTCCTATGGAGGATACAATCATGAATCCTCCTCTCTATTAATCCTAAATATGTTGAATCCCCTTTGTCAAATATTTCACATGTTTTTAACCTTGTTCCTTCCCAATCCGTTCTTGATATCATCCTTGATTCCTTTGTCGATGGTGTTGCCCATTTTTTACTTTCATTTGATTCTCCTCGGTTGGTATTGGTTCCCTTCCACTTCTCAAACCCCTATGGGTTGAAATGAAGCCTACATGGTAGCCTATAGGCCCTATAGGTTCAAGGTTTCCTATAGGATTCCATCTAAGCTTATAGGGCCTTTGTAGTATGATATGGTTGGCTTCCATCACAACCTATAGGCCCTATAAGCTGATTTTGGGTTGTACGATTCCTTCTCATCCTACAAGCCTCTATAGGATGATATGGAAACCTACAGGGGCTTGTAGGATGGGATTCACATAACCCATCCTCAAAGGATGTTAATTTTTCTAGTATTAGTTGAAATGACTATATGATTTTTGGGGAAAGTGAGTCTATATTGTAAATATTGTATTGGTTGGGATTGATATTTTGAAATCATGTTAATGAAATGAGTTCATGGGTGGTATATTTTCAGATTAACCTGATTATTTCCATTGATATAGTGAATAACACAAAATATTTAAAAAATATCAAATCCATCTTTATAGAAATGCATCTAATTTTTTATTAGGCAGGTATGTTTCTTGTTGAATGCATGGAGGTTGCTTCAATTTTGAGATATACAACACAAGATTTTCTTGTAGTGTTGGATGAATGCGATTGAGGAATATCTACATTTGATGGATATGCCATTGCTAAATCAATAATTTATCTTTAGACCAACTTATATTAACCTATTCTTCTAGTAATGTTGTTTTTATTTTCATAACTCTTACGGATGATTTAAACTTACTACGTTCTTGGCATCTTATAGTGATATTAAGAACAAGAAGAACAAATTTTATGATACTTTGGTATACAGGATTTCTAGGTACTTAGTCATTGGTTGTGATAATGATTGCGGGTTTCTCTTTACCACTCATTATCATCCTTTGATAAAGAACTGGATTTCCACCCTTGTGTCAGTTTGAAGTACATGCATGTTCATTTGGGACGAATCGTGGACAAATCCCATGATAGTAGATAACATGGGGAATTTTAGCATTGTTTCTACGAAAGTAATCAATATGAAAGCAATCAATACTAGCAATAGTTATCTTGGTTCATATTTCATAGAAAGAGAGAGATATCTCAAATCTTTGGATAATCTAAGGTTCACAATGTGATGTTGGATGTGTTTTTCTTGTCTGCTACCTACTTAAAATTTTAATGTATAATGCCCAAGCAATTTTTGGTGACTCTATTTCCAAGTAGAATTGCTATGATCCTTTGTTGTGGTTTGAAAGTTTGTCATTTTGTTTGGGAGAGCATCTTTGATCATTTTTTACTTAAATTTTGTGATCTTATGTAATCTTACATTTTGTAAGCATATTAGATCTTTATCTTTGATCTAAGAAATTTCTAAGGAGGCTTACAACATTGTATATGAAATCCTTATAATTTTTTCCCTAAAATACAAAAAAAAGTTTGTATGGTGCTATCAAATTAAGTAGTTCTAGTGCATAGTTTGTAAATGATTTATGCAGTTGTTCCTTCCATTTACAATCTTTAACTCAAGATTTTCAATTGCTTATATATTTTTTGTTTCATAAGCATATTCATCTAAAGGGTGATAGTTCAATGGCAGAGCTATTCCACTTTCCCTAAGTTTGTGTATATTAAAAGAAATAAGAATACTAATAATAATTTTGGTGTTTTGCATGAAGTCTCAATCCATGTTGGATTGGTTTTGGTGGTTTGCACCATACACCATGGAATGTCACATATTCCTTTAACACCAAAATCAATTTTTTTTACAAACACTACTTTTCAACATAGTATCCCCACATTATCACCACTTTTGCACCACTATTTGAAAATTGAGGATTTTCCAAACCCTTTACAAATAGTGATGCTAATGTGAGGCTAAAATGCCCTTTTCCTGTAGTGAAAACTTATATAATCTATGAAACATTATGAAATTTATGTATAATACTAGAAATAACATTAAGAATATTATTACACTGAGTTAGTATTTGGAATAGCTGACCCACATCCGTTCCTGGGGCCTAAGCAAAGCCTCTTGACTCCCGAAAGAATGAATATCAAGGGCTGTAATTTCCGGGGATAAAAAATATTGCTACAATGAAAGCATCACCATGGCTTTTAGCTTACCTTCATTCTTTCGTCGACATCATTGTCATTCCAAAAGAAGACTAAGATGACGTTAAACTAGGTCTAGTATCCACAACAATTGTGATTCTTATTTGGTAGACCAGACCAGGATTGGCATTGTGACCAAAGGAGGCAATAGATTGAGACTCTTCCCAAACCAAATCTACAACATTATCTAAAGCAATATTTTCCTGTTAAAATTAATAAAAAAAGGGACTTGATACTCCCATCTTACTAGATGGTTACATCATCTTATCACTCTAAGATATATCATATCTGAAACATAGACCTCAACCAAGAAAAATAAACTTTTAACTAATTGGAAATAGTTTTAAATCTTACTTTAAAACTAGATTCATATATTAGTTTATATTGTTTATCTGATGAATTTTTTTTTGAGCTTAAGAAACAATGAATGAAGTTTGGTGACACAAAGTACTTTTCAAATTTGAATACTTAAAAAAATTGTTCACTAAGAGTGCATGGACAAATGCCACATTGTTGCTCCTGTTTGTAGGTAGCATTAATATTAATTTTAGCATAGTACCAACAATGGGTGGATTTATGATTAGTTTCGTAAATTTTTATTTTTTAATTGATTTTATTTCTTATTTTTAATAGAAACCTAGATGATATTGTATTTATATTAAAAAAGTTGTAGCCAACCAAGCATACAAAAAAAGGAGGTCTGAGACCTGCATAATATAATGTAAGTACCCAAAATTTCAGAATTGTTTGAGCTGGAAAATAAAGACTTAAACCTGCAACTATGCCAAAATAAACTTCTTTCACCCTTCAAAGGGTATATTCGAACATAGACACCTAAAACAAAAATGCTGAAAAACATAAAATACCCATTGAGCTAGAGTTACTCCCGCTGCTTTCCTTTTGGGTCTTTGACTGGCTGGATCACTAAGGTTTCCTCCATTGCCTGGTCTCTGATAGGGGAGTCATGAATATGGTTGATTTGATTCATATTGAGCAAATTCTGTAAATCCTCCTTCATGTAGCCTATTGTGCCCATTAGCTCATGCAGATCTTGATGATTGTATTCTATTCGAGCATCATGATTTCCCATCTGACAAGCCATCCATTTGAATTCTTCTGTTGTTGTGCTACCTTCAGTTACACCTCTGTTCATTATGTCGTAGAGCCATATTAGATGCTGCTTGATGTCCTGGAGAGAATTCCGTAGGTCGTCCAAAGTGACTTCCTTATCTTCCATGTCTATCTGAGGTGAAATAAAATTGGAGTGTGTTGCAAATAATTTCGCTTAAGAGTTAAACGACCAGTCTTTGTTTGAGATGCTTAAGGAATCTAGAGAGAAAGAAAAAGGCTCTGCAAAGGATGAGTTTGCTGCACTATCTTTTACTGCACTAGACAACCTATCCACTGCTCCAAAAGAAGAACCATTCACTGCACCAAGGTTATCAATCGCTGCACGAGACAACCAGTTCACTACACCCGAAGGATAATCATTCACAACGGGAAAGTTTTCATTCCCTGCTTCAAGTAGAACAAAACCTGTCGCAACACTAACAAATTCTGTGCCAGGGAAAATGCTCATTGCACTGTGAAATTCTTTCACTGCACCGACTGGAACCTGCTCTATACTCGATGAAACAAGAGTGAAATGAACGAAGGAAGTTGGAGGATGCTTAATTAGGAAGTTTTCCTGGACTCGTGCGATTGTTCTCATCCAACTAAGCAGGACAAGGGATGCATTAAAGCCCATCGCATGGGCTGTGAGGAGTCAGGTGGGCGCCGGAGGCCATGCAGCCTGTTGGCTGGAGGAGCGCCGAAAAATGGTCGCTTTCCTTCGTTCAAAAAATTTCGTTTTTTCCTTGATTGACAAATAAAGTAAGAGGGGAGATCTAACACTGGTAATAGACCGCCCTTGGACCCCTTTTTCCTTACAAATGTTCCTAAGGGACATAAATTATATTGTTCAAATTGCCCTTCACCTTGGAAAATCCCATTTTTAACTTGGCGCCTTAGTTTGCCAGCTTGTATGCCTTTGAATTGTTAACTCTAAGGATATGAAAATAGGAGACTTGAGAATTTGCAGAGGCTTGTCGAATGCGCTCATAAATTCTTCTTATTTTGATTGCTCCTTTGTTGTAACCATTGTTCATTTTGTGGATTACTTGTTTGGAATCTTCCAGAACAATTATTTTGTTGATCTTGAGTTGCTTCACCAGTTCTAATCCGAAGAAGAGCGCAATCCATTCAGCTTCATTATTGGTTTTGTGGCCAAGTCCCCAGGCATAAGACGACCCTATATTTCCTCCGGGATCAAAGATGATCCCACCTGCACCTTCCTCCCCGCAATTGATTTTATTTTTTATATAAATTTATTTAATAATTAAAATACAAAATATTTTATTTTAAAAAAATGAAAAATAAATTTTAATTTTCAAACATTTATTTAATACTTAAAATATAGGAAACATATAAAAATATTATAAAATTATATAATATAAAAGTTAATATGAAGTCAATAAATTTGGATTTAAAAGTGATTATTCTTTCAAAAATATAATAAAATGATTGATAAAAAATGAATTATTTCTAATAATTATGTCTATAGTTGTTATATCTTATATTTTAGGTTTTATTGAACGAATTAACAAGATGAATCACATTGTAACAAGTGTATACTCGGGTGTTGATGCTTGGAAAAATTCCCAGGTACCCACAGTAGGGATTCTCCCCGATAAACAATCCCAATTAGATCGTCCATCATTTGGTGTGGGGAATCCATCTGGTTAACGGTTTGGATACCGTAGATTAAATTGTTTAAATCTTTACCGGTTATGGCCCGGTCCACCGTTTATGTGATTTTATTTTTAAAGATGATATGCAAGTGCCTAAATGCATATAATTGATAAGTAGAAACCTCACAAGTGATGCACATGTTTTTACCTCTCGTCTTACCATTCCTACTTTCTCAATTATTCTTCTAAATATAAGACTAAACTAATCTATCATATTCTAATTTATCCTATCCTTGCAGGGAGTAAATTTAGAATTAGAGTAATATACTGTAACTTCTCATACTAATTTCACAGGTAGTTGTTTCAATATAATATTCACATTCATAGTAGAAATAATACCAAAGATAGCTCTGATATAATGAAACCATTTATTACTCATTCATTACACATACATTTACATAGACAACGAATCCATTCATAACCAAAGAATTAGTTCCAAGAAGTTAGAACAATCTCACTATATAATGTACGGAAGCAAGAAGAAGCAATTCCACATGATGCATTCCACACATTCCAAGCAAATTTCTATGCAGGCCTTTGTTCCAACAAATCGATCTTTCTTATTAGCAAAGAATTAGTTCTTTTACAAAATAGTCCAACCTCTCTTATGCCAGCCAAAATTCCTTCTATTGTACTTTCTACCCCTATTTATTATAATCTGAATTTGTCATTTTGTGACCTTTGACCTACCCTAACCCTAGAAATTCCCAAAATTTGTCTTTTAGTGCTTTACATGGGAAAATACAAACGGTTCTATAAGAGACAAAATTTAGGTGGGCCCTGCCATAATGGAGACAAATGTTGCCCACGCGCTAGCCTCCTCAGCAATGGATTTGTATTTCACTGGCTCTAGTACATGCAAGGTCACTTCATGTATCGACAGTTGCGTCCCCATGCGTGCCACTTCTTAGTCATTTTTAAAAATCCCTTGTTTCTGTGTATGTTTCACGTTCTTCTTAATGGACTACTCTAACTTGGTGAAAAATACACCTGTGATACATAAATGCAAAATGAGAAGTAAATTAGTAATACCACAGAGATTAATACAATGCATCATTGTAGAAAAACACATAATAATGGTATTGCAAGAAACGAACAAAAAAATGCCATTAGTGTGGTCGCTGGATTATTTAATACAATAGTTGCGTGATTTAAGGCAGTGGTTGGTGAAACGTAGTTTGGCATGAAGAATTTTGGTCACAGCATAAGAGATTGTGATGCCAACAGTATCGGTGAAAACGTTTGAATTATTTTGACAGTGTCAGCGATATTTTTTATGTCATGCTGATAGTATCGACATCTTTACCCCAAAATCTTCGATCACGGGACTTGTGACTGTTTTGGCGAGTTCGAAAGATTGCGCTTCTCTATTCAGACTGCCGAACACTTCAGAGAAAACTCACGAGTCCCCTTCGGCTGTTTCGGTGTGAAACTCCAAGTTGGCTCAAAACTTTGCATCCGATAAGACTCCCATGCACCTTCGACAATATCGACGGAAACTCATGAGTTGCTTTCGATTGGATTTATCGTCGTTCCGTTTGTTGGCCAATTTGCTTTGACTGCGATCGTATTGACTAAAAACATTGAGATACTCCGAAAATATTGACAACTTATAATATTGACACCCTTCACTGATCTCTCTGATTGTTTCGGCACCCAAGCCCGAGTCACCTTGGATGGAATTGACGACGATTTCTGAGTTTATTCTGATAATGTCAATGGAATTATCCATATCTTTTCGACTATTTCGGCGCAACTAGCCGAGTTCTTCTGATTCATTGGGGAAACTGGCCAACTCAGTTTGATATATTGGCAAAAAATGGTGAGTTTCACTTAGCCAAAAAAACTTCTTTTGTTCAAACCGTCTGTGTCGGAGAGACTAGTTGAGTTCCTCCTATTCGTCGAAGAAACTGGTCAAGTTGCTCCGATATGTCAGCAAAAAATCGTGAGTTTAACATAGCCAAAAATTCTTTGCTCAACTTTTGGGAAAAAACTAAGTGTTTAGGATGGGCTCTCTAGAGCTGGAAAACTAGTCTAAGTAAGATTTCAATAAAAAATATAAGGAGGGGCCATAAAATATAATTTTTTTGGGAAAGCAGCTGCAACAACAACAATTGGCGACTAGCTGGCGAACACAGATATCTGAAAATAACTATGTTTGGAAAGCAAGACTGCTACATGGTACTGGATTATGGATATACAACAATTTCTTCAATGCATTCTCCGAGATCATTTAAAAGACTATACTTATCCAAGGATGTAATTTTTTGTGCATCACATTGATTGTCGTCTTTTGGGAGTAGGGTAACTAGGATTAGGAGTCCCGATAACTCTCTTGGGGCCAAAATATGAAATTCATTTTGCCTCTGTCTTTTGGTCGCCACTAGATAGGACTCCACAGGATTGTAACAAAGTTAGACGGATGCATTCGTTTGTTCCTCATTCCCATGCTATTATCATTCCTTTTTACTTTCTTTTGAACGACATTTGTCTTCTGAGTATTCCTTGATTGCTTCTTCCACTTTGAGAATTTGATACGAGTTCTTCCATCCATAATTTCTTTTTGTGTGAGTGATAAATTTGTTTGCTCATCATGCTCATGTATAGAGAAGAACCTCTTTGATTTTCGTTGTTTAAGCAACCCTTTCGATCTGAAGGTTAATTCGTTCAACATTGTTTCTTTGATGTAGACTATTTGTCTTGGAATTTTGACTCTTTAGTATAATCCTTTTGGCTTTTAATTTGTGGCATGGGATCATTTTGAATGCCATACCTCCTTCAAATCTGCTTCCTTTTCGTGGGTCTATCATGGTAAGCTTCCTAAGGCAAATATTAGTGTGAGAATGGACAGAGCCCCAAGATAGTACTCTAGACCTCATGAGCCTTAGTTATTTTACAGGGTTTAAAATGACTTCAATGTGGACTTGAAATTAGCTTCCCTTTCTATAGTCTATCAATAGTTACAGAATCTCAAATTTGATCAAATTTTACCACACATGTTTTCCCGTAAGCAGCTCCCGACTTTCAAATACCTTTGAGATTATTCAGATTCCTATATTTCCAAGTGTCAAATATTGAGATGGTTTACTAAAAGCAAACAAAACTAAGGCTATGAATCAAGGTAAAACATAAAAGAAAAAACAAACTAAAAAGAACCAAGAAAAGAAAAGTTTTATTTATGTACAAAGTGTTCTTGCAACCTAAGTGAAGTAATGTTGGAGAATGAGGCCATTTAAAGGAAGACTTTTTTTCATGTCCTTGTAAATCTTGAAGTTTGAAACTCCAAGCTTCTTCAGCTCATTTTGGATGAAAGGCTCCAGCTTAGGGTGTGTTTCTCTAAGTTGTTGCTGAAAGGGCTTTTGTCCAGAGTCACCAAAAACTTTCAAATTTTTTACATTTAACTCAATGGATTTCTCCAGACCTTGAACTAGAGCTTCTACAGTGTTATTTGTACATTCAAACTCTAGCCTACAAGAGAGGTAATGTTTATTTCTTTCAGGATTAACAAGGAGACAACCTGCCCATGATCCCTCTTTTGTTTTAGAACCATCAAAATACAAAATACAAAATCTATCTTCTAAATCCACCGGGTTAGTAATATCTCCTACATTAGTAACTAAGTTTACTATATTACAATCAATATCATTAGTCCGTGAAAATAGAAGGATATTGAACTGTATGTCTAATTCTTGGCTAACTTTCTCGACTTGATAATTCCTTGGTTCAAGATCTAAAAAGTAATTGCCCAAAATCGAACATGAGAAATTGGATGGTTCATTCTTTCCTTCCAACTGAGTCACATTTTGTTTCATATGGGGTTCCCTCAGTATTTTAATTTGATTATGACTGTTCTGGTAAGGCAGCCACATGTGAGACCAATCCGTCGCAAAATATCCATTGAGTTTCGTAGACCAGTCCCTGTTCAATATCAAACTATAAGGCTCAGGTATATCCACTACCATTATCTATGAATTGGCCAACTCTCGGATCAGCAGACAATCTTATTAGCACATATTTCATCTCCCCAATGACCTTAACAACAAAACTATCTAGTTGAATAATCTTTGAAGGAATGGTGTCGGTTGACCATTAATCTTCTTACAAATAGAAAGAGGCATAACATTGGACAAGGCCCCAGAATCTACCAAACAATTATGAACATTATGATTAAAAATTTCAAATGTTAACAGGAAAGACAAAGTCCGAGATTTCGATTTACCACCAATGCTTGCTTCATTAATCTTAGTATTTGATTCGATGGTTTCTGAATTACTACTTGGTTGTGGGTCAAAAGCTTCCAATAGTTTCTTTCTTTACTAAGGAAGATTACATAATTCAATTAAAGAGATATTTTCTTTGGTTTTCTTGATATCTTCCACAATATCATATCCCATGCTATACTCTTTAGTCTTTTTTGTTTTGTTTACCACAATTCTCACAAGTTTATTAATTACTAGACTAGTTTCTTTCATGCTTAACTGATTAACCTTATGTTGTGTTTGAGTAGTGCTAATAATTTTCTTCAAGGTTTCTTTTATTTTCTTTGTTTTAGGCAGCACTAAGCTTTGATCCACTACCGATCCTTTACTCCTAGTTGTAACATTAACTTATGATACTTGGAATTCCTCATTCTGCTCATCTTCGTTCAGTTCCAATGTGGGTGCCCAGTCCTATAATACCATTGTGGTTTCTTCTGGCTCATTTGTTTGGCCTTCTTCTTCTTCTGGATATGTTAATTGGGTGCCTAATAATTGGTTCAATACCAAAGTCATTGAATTTATGCATTGTGGGAAGCTTCTTTTTGAGTGGTATTCTTGATGAAATGTACATAAATGATCCATGCCAATTTCATTAAAATTCAGAACAACAGAATTTAGTAGAGGTGGTTGGGGTTGTTTGCTTTCTTCCCTTTCTTTGTAGCAGGGCTTGAATGATTTTATTGATGAACTAGCTCCTGTCTCTTTCTCCATATCTACTATCTTGTTTGATAATTTCTACACCATTTTGACCACATTTTCCAATTCATTTGAGTGTTCTTCCTTGGTTCTATTTAACAACAAAGGCTTCTTACTAGCTCTTGGTTTCACTTCTTGTTCTAGAGTATGTCTTGTGATACTGTCCATATCAGCCTATACCTTCTTGGCTTCTTCATAATTTTCTACCAATGTAGCTTTTAGTGCTATTTTTACAAACATTGCTATGGGAGGAAAAAGTGTTGTGGTGTAATATTCTATCAAAGACTCTTCAGTTGGTTTTGTTGCAACACTAAAACTATTTAATAAAGTAGTGAATCTCTGATTGAAATCTTGAACTTTTCCTTTCCCTTCCATCCTCATAGACAATAACTCTTTCATAAGGGTAGCTATAGTTTTTTGATTGCCGAATTTACTTATAAATACCCTTTCAAAACCATCCCAGTTTGCTATTGAATTGGCTTGTAGACTAAAGTACCACGAAGACGCTTTAGGCTCCAAAGTATATGGAAACAATCTGCATACAACATATTCATGTTCAACATTTAAAAGATTCAGAGCGAGATAAAAACTTTTTAAATGGTCTTTTGCAGAAATACATTTTCTGGGATCAAACTTTGGTAACACTCGTTCTGGGTGCTTAGGTAAATCGTGTAAAGGTGCAACCAGGTTGAGTGACGTTCTCGCCTTCCATGCGGGTTGACTAATAGATGCAGCCATAATTTGAGGTGGAGATTGCGATGGAGAATGTGGGAAAACTTGAGCTGTAGGGGACTTTGGTCCCAACTGATCAAGGGGTTCAGTGATTTCTTGCAGAGATAAATCAAATAGTTCTTCCAAATTTTCCACAAGCACTGAATCTCGAGTATATGAGACTGATTTCTTGGGAGCTTGCCTCGTGGGTAACGCAGGAATTACTTTCAGCCCACCAAGCTTCTTAACAGATGATTGTGTATGCCTCTGAAAACGATCAACTTCTTCAAATATGACAACGCATAAAGATTCAGAATCTTCTTCTTCAGGAATTACCCTTTCTTGTTCTTCAGATTCAAGAACAAAATATTTTGAGAAAGTAGTTTAAGATGTAGTTCCAGTGGAATTATGTCTCACAAACAGAATTCCTCTGCCAGCCATGCACTTGTTGCCCTTCTTCTAGTGCCAAATCTGTTGATGCCTGAAAAATTTTCAAGGTACCGACAGTAGAGATTCTCCTCGATAAACAATCCCAATTAGATCATCCACCATTTGGTGTAGGGAATCTGTCTGGTTAACGGTCTGGCTACCGTAGATTAAGTTGTTTAAATATTTACCTGTTACAGCCCAACCCACCGTTTATGTGAATTTCTTTTTAAAGATGAGATGCAAGTGCCTAAATGCATATAATTGATAAGCATAAACCTCACAAGTGATGCGCAGGTTCTTACCTCTTGTCTTATTGTTCCTGCCTTCTCAATTATTCTTCTAAATCTAAGACTAAGCTAATCTATCCTATTCTAATTTATCATATCCCTACAGAGAGCAAATTAAATATTAGAGTAATATACTGTAACTGCTCATACTACTTTCACAGGTAGCTGTTTCAATATAATATTCACATTCATAGTAGAAATAATACCAAAGATAGCTCTGATATAATGAAGCCATTTATTATTCATTCATTACACATACATTTACATAGATAACGAATCCATTTATAACCAAAAAATTAGTCCCAAGAAGTTAGAACAATCTCACTATATAATGTACGAAAGCAAGAAGAAGCAATTCCACATGATGCATTCCACACATTCCAAGCAAATTTTTGTGTTAGGGCTTTGTTCCGGCAAATCGGTCTTTCTTATTAGCAAAGAATTTATTCTTTTACAAAATAGTCCAAAATTTGTTTTTTTAGTCAAAATACAAACGGTTCTATAAGAGTCAAAATTTAGGTGGGCCCCACCAGGCTGGAGACAAATGTTTCCCACACGCTAGCCCAAATTTTTCCCACGTGTTAGCCTCCTCAGCAATGGCTTTGTATTTTATAGCCTCGAGTACTTGCAAGGTCACTTCATGTATTGAGAGTTGTGTCCCTTGTTTCTGTGTTTGTTTCACGTTTTTCTTAATTGGCTAATATTACTTGGACAAAAATACACTTAGCATACATAAATGCAAAATGAGAAGTAAATTAGTAATACCACTGTTTTTTTTTATTAACCAAAGACATTAATACCATGCATCATCGTAGAAAAACACATAAATAATGGTATTGCATGAAACGAACAAAAAAAATTTCATTAGTGTGGTAGCTGTATTATTTAATACGGTGGGAGAATGATAATTACCTTTGGAGGTAGATGGTTTGATAACAATGAATTTGTTCAACGCAAGATGAACGATAGGAAAACATGATGCATTTAACGACGTTAAACTTAAACAAAGGAGAGGCATTTGACAGTAGTAAATTCTAAAAGAGCGAAAAGAATATAGCCCTGCCAAATGCTGAGAGCAAATACCTGGTGGATAAATACACCGAAGGTGTTATTAAGGGGACAGCTCTACTCAACTTTCGTCGTCTGTCGATGCCGAATGAGAAGCCTCCCCGTGTAAAAATTATTTGTTTTGTATTTATTTCTTTGTATTTATTTCGTCTGCATCCCAGAAATCTTCCCGTCAACTGCTGCTATCCCGAAAATCTTCCCGTTAGCTGCTGTTATCCTGGAAATGAAATAACAGGTGAGGAGTTGGATGTGCCACTTCCCGTCTTCCGCGATCTTGAAGCTGTACGTACGCGCGCGCAGGCGTCCCTCGACAATATGAGCTTGTTGATTATCCAGCTGCTCTAGCAGCGAGACTTAGTGATGCAACATCAACGCCGCTGGTTCGAATCCCTGCCAGACTCAACGAGTCTCCAACTCAAAGGAGGAATGCCTTTTGAAGAGCACCATGAGGCCGCGCTGGATGCTCAAGTTCGATAAATCCATGCTAAATTAAGATTGCTTCAACATATAGAACTTGTTTTTTATAAATTCCAAATCAAAATTATTTAGATTTCTTTTTCACATAGAACTTGTTATTTATAATTCCAAATTAAAACTATTTGAGCAAACATAGATTGTTTTTATTATTTTATTAAATCTCTAGGTTCTTACCTAATTGAATATTGTTTCAAGAAGAAGACAATGGATTTATATTTTAATATTTTGTTTGAAGAAAAAGACAAGAGATTTATATTTTAATTTTTTCAAGGATAATAATAAATGAGTGTTAAAAGCTTAAAGTATAATTAAGCAACAAGTTACTAATAGACATCTTGACTATATATATTATCGATATTCAATAGGAAAATTGACTTGGGATATTAAAACCTTGAAACAAAATATTTTCTTCACCCTGTAAACCTTATTTGGCCATTCAATGATCTTCAATGTACATGAGATTATAAGAGGACCCACATGAATGGTCGACAAGAAAAATGGTGTGGCTTGTGAAAATTATGATGTGCAGAAATTTTGATGTCTCACATAGTTCAAGTTTCAATTCTCTCCATGTCCAGGCCAGGTCTCAGTTTCAAAGGTATAGTTCCTCCACATCCAAGGGTTTTCTAAAGCTACCTAAGACTTCA
The DNA here is from genome assembly GCA_001517045.1 of Pseudotsuga menziesii. NCBI lineage: Eukaryota > Viridiplantae > Streptophyta > Pinopsida > Pinales > Pinaceae > Pseudotsuga > Pseudotsuga menziesii. Next base: position 94,868 of record LPNX010318977.1, on the reverse strand, counting down.
AAAACTCCTTTTAGAGGAAACTTATTTTCACTTATGTGGCTTTTTAGAAGTTTGATATAACTTATCTTCACTTATTTTCCTAAACTTGCTGTCATCACATAAACTTATATTATCTACACACAACTTTCTCTCATTTTTTGAAACATATCAAAGCTCTTTTGGTGTTTCATTTCCCAGCTTTTTGCTATAGCTAGTCTTGAATAAATGTTAGGGTTAAAAAAAGGGCCAAATACATGTAAGGATCTCTGAGGTCAAATACTCCACTGATGCTCTCAGAAACGATTGCCGCCGACTGATTCCGTTACACTTCATACGGAAATTAGTTCCGCTTACTCTAAAATTCCTGTCTTTATGTTTATATCCTTTCTCTGAAACTGCAGTGTTCGTGTGTATCCTTCCCATGCGATTGTGTTTCAGTGTATATACTTCCTGGATACATTTGTTTTGCGTTCTTTTGAAGCGCCGCCAGAGAGGATTGAAAGGAGTCTAAATGTGTTTGAGGATTCACAACGGTTCCACCATAATAAATACTTTTGATTGTGTCAATGAGTAAATTTATAAAAGAGCTGCTCTATTGATTGGCAATTTGATGTCCAAAAGTATGGCCTATTTAGCAGTTGCAAGTCACTTTGTAGTCTGCCCAAAGGATATATCATTATTATGTCTCCGACAAGGGGATATATATGAATCGCACAGGAGGATTATTTGGAGCAATTTGTAGTGCTCTAAAAAAACATAGAATTTAAACTAAGGTTTTGTATTTTTTGTATTTTTTTTATTTCTTAAATGTTTATTTTTTTAACTTATTATTGATGACGTTGCCTTGGATTTGTGTGCCCCACAACCCGGCGGCGTGCTGATATCAGCAATGCTGCTATATTCAAATTTCGCATGATGGTAGCTCTGCAGGTTCATTTAATGTTTTCAGATTTCGCATGATGGTAGGGCTGCAGGTTCATTTATTCCTGTCCTATCTTGATAACACCTGTTAGCTTAGTGTCATGTTCAAGGAACATTTAATGGTACAAATTCTCGTTCCGTGGCATTGCTGGTTAAGGTTTGTCACTCGGTTGTTCCCGTTCTGCTTTCAGATTTCAGGAGGATGAAGTAACCCTGCTATCTGCAATTAAGACCCAACAATGTCAATTACTATAATTACTTGTAAAAAAAAGCTCTCGGTTTCATATTGCAGCAGATACATACAGCAATCTCACGATTTGGGGGCAATGCGATGAAGCTTGTGAAGACGAATTTGCTTTTAAGTTTTGTGGCGACTATTGGTTTTTGGGATCAGAAGATGTCGGGACGCACCTCTGTAAAACTCAGCTTCAACAACCGATTTAAAAGGATCAGTACTGTACTCTACCTTTCAATATCAATCAAAATTTCCCACGTCTAGGATTTCAGGTTTCATGGCAGGTCGACCCCAACAGATTTCAAAGCTGTGGCGCTTGTTTCCATGGTAACGGGAGATGTGGTTATGACTCAGAATCGGACAACATTTTTTTTCCATTGTCCCAACGGCGAGACCTATTCAGACAAATTCCCTGACAATGGTAGGTTTCTCGATCTCTTTCTTAAAAAAAATAATACAAACTACTCAGTATTGAATGAATCCTTGAATCTATAAACATATATATATATATATATATAATCCGTGAATTTAAAAGTTGAATTGACCAATGCTATAATTTTAGTTACTAATTTCGTTTAGTTTAGTTTAGTTTTCTAATTATAGATAACTCTTTTGAGCGAATCAATCTATAAACATATATATGTTACCAATGCTCTTTATGTGTTCCCGGATTTAAAACTCTGGAATTTTGCAGGTACTGAATATATAGAGGATCGAAGCATATCAGCGATTGCAGCAGGTAAATATAATTTCTTCTTATTCTGTATCTCCAAGGTGAATTTAACTTTTGTTTCCATTATTGATAATCTCTGATTGTTGAAAGAATGATATATCAGTCTGTTGATCCCACCCCACCGCAGGTTGCTTCGTTGTAGGAATTGCGGTGACAGTAATAACAGTAGCACTAGCAGTGTTCTCAGTATATGATGCCTGCAAGAAGAGGAATGACATGATATTGTTTGGATCAAGCATACTACTACCAGCTCCTGCCAAATCTATGGAAGTAACTAAGATGTTGGACTTTTTACGTGCACCAACTACCATGTCCTGCTCCATGAACTAGCACAAAATGTTGTGTTTTCTCAAAATCCCTACATTTCTCCATGCCAGTTCCACTTTTTCTCCATGCCAGCTCCACTTTTGCTTCCACCAAATTCAATAACCTATTTGTCTAAGTTCCACAAAAGAGGTCAAGTGCATTGAAATCGCACTGGTGGTATTTCATATATATAGGTCTAATACAATGCGATTTCTAGGGTGGCCAACACTCACAGGGCGATGACAACTAATAGCTTACGTCAATTAGATGGAGGCCGAACTGAGCACATGAAGAACGCTCTAAAGTAGAGCAACTTGTTAAAAAGAAAATGTAGTATTAACGGCACATTATGAATCGCACAAGCAGACTCTTGAGATTGCAGAAATAAAATCATTGTGGGAAATTTTTTATTTAGTATCAGAATTGTTTACTTTAAATATATAGGTCTTTATGCCTGGTTATTCGCCCCCTTTAGCAACTCACCCACCTGCAATAAATCGCACTTGCCTTCTCCCTATACTACCTGGAAGCGCTTCATGGCTACTCACTATACCTTTGATTAGCAAGCAGGTGGAAGGATAATCTGAAAAAACGCATTTTCGTTTCAATAAATAGGAAATAAATGAATGAATGGGAAATGGAAATGGATGAACCAATTTGTGGCTGTCAAAGATAAGGAAATAGATGGAGGCACAATCCTCATATTTCTGCTATTGATTAAAGGGTGGAGGCCTTATTATTTGAATAGGTGAGGTTGGTTCGCCTATAACATGACAGGACCTCGCTTTTAAGATTAATAATGTTCCCTAATAAAACTGGTGCTTGAAAGTTTTCTATTATGAAATATGTAAAGGTCTTATAGCACGGAATATGAAATTACGTGTACAATATATAGAATAATAGGGAGAGTACGTATGTGCACGAGACGCGGCTCGGTTTCTAGTAGCTACAACATATAGACAGATCTTGTCATCCATCCTGCGCAACGCTAAGATGCAAGCTCTGTTTTAAAATATTTGTAACAATTGCTTTGTTTAATTTATTTATAGCATAGTATAAGTTGTTGTCACTACGTTGTTGTTATCGTTCGGTTTTTGTTTTATTATGAAATGATATATTCCATCTCTTTATTATTGCTATACTTGCAGTCGCTTATATTGATTAATTATAATTATATCGTGGTTGCTAAGAACTTTAGCTAGTAATGCCACTTTTATTTGGTGTTATGGTTTCACATGGTTCATGTGACCGTGGTCATCTTGTAAACTATGATAGAAAACTTTGAGGAACTTCAATATGCACATTAATACATATAATGTTTTAAAAATTGTAACAGATTAAAGTCACTTAAAGTCACTGATATAATATCATTAATGAATAATCAAGAGATTGACTTTTCATAGGAATATTGGGACATACCATTTTATCCATGGCTTTTATTTGGTGTAAGTTGGTGAATTTAAATATTGCAAATAGTGGTTAACCGGTAGAATGAAGCACACAGTTCAGTTAAATTCACGAACTTCACGAACTGAACTGTTTTCCTAGGAAAGTTACCACTCAATCGCCGGCTAAATAATTGACATTGTACTGGAAACTTTCCCACTCAACCGCCGGCTAAATAATTGACATTGTACTGGAAAGGAAAGGGCTCTTTTGTTGAAAGATAGAAACCATGCATAATCCAAGTTCATTTCCCCAAAGTAGCGTCATGCAGAGAATTGCTAATTCAAGAGAATTACCAATTCCACAGTGACTCTAAAAATTACGGTTATTGTAACTTCTCCTGAAGTTTCCTAGAAATTTAAATTTCTTAACGGCAGTGAATTCCAATAGCTGGTATTTAATTTTACAATAAGATGCTTAGAGTTATTTATTAACAAAGGTTAAACGCTCATGGTCCGACGATTACTTAATTGGAAGCCATGCTTTAAATTATACAGTATGGTGCCGGTAGATAGTTTAAACTACAATACGCCTTTTTATTCATAAAGACACAATGACACTGAATCCCAATACCTAGTATTAAGTTCTGATTTTACTATAAACATCTATAGTGGTAGTTATTTATTGAGAAAGGTTACACGCGCATGAGAGGATTACTCAACTTGAAGCCATGCTTTAAAATATACTCAAATTGATTGATTTCATACAAAAAGCATTGTGTGTAAGGCGACGCACAACTCTGTACATTGGATTTCTTGAACTGCCACTTCCCCAACTCTGTACATTGGATTTCTTGGACTGTCTCTTCCCCACCTCCAGCGATGCACAATTCTATATATTGGATTTCTCGTCTCCTATTCATTTTGATTTCACGTCTTGCCTTTGCACCATGTCGCCGCAGGTGTCCACATAGAAACTCTCTTCTCTTTCACCTTAAAGAACTCAATGGATATATCACTTATATACTGATTCCAACCACAGAAAAATTGTATGAACTCAACTTTCTCCCAGCTCTTTAACGCAAATATTGAACAGATTGAGAGAAGCCCTATAGTTTTCCTGTAACCATGGATTTGTTTAGCTCTTCTAACGTATTCATCCCAAGTCCTAACAATCCGATAGAGTACAAGCTTGATCAGGGAATTGTCGGTATATACAATATTACAGCTGGATTGCAATTTCCAATCTTGTTTTATCCGAAAAAACATCATCGTCTCCTTCGTCGATGAAGCAGCCCAATGTCGATGCGATATTCACGGCATATAGCACGGCTAAGCACTTTTTTATCTCGTCAATAAAGGCCACCAAAAGATACTTAAAAAAATAATTAGATTTTAGTAGTCATGAGTTTATCTTTTAGTGGTTTATAGGCATATGGTATTGGTTAATTCATGGTATTATGGTATTTATATTGATAAAGTTTATTTTAGGGTTTGAAGAATTAATCTTTAAATTCTTAATGTGATTAGCTTTACTATAGAATTCATTATGGCATATAGAATTCGTTTTGGCCTAGTTTAGTTGACTAAGGATAATGAAATTTATCCCCTAGGATAATGGAATTTATTGTCTTACTATAAAATATAAAATATACGCGAATTTGATTTCATACCAAAAAAAGTGTAACATTGGCATTGTCATGCCATTTGTTTTAATGTCATTAGGTTGAGTGAAATGGGGTCAACACTCGCATTGTTTGTAAAGCCTTCATTTATATTTTTTTTATTTTTCCAAATTGATTAGGTTGAGTGAGATGGGGTCACTTCTGTCCTAATGACGATTTCATTTTCACCGGTTTATGCTCTGAGATTGGCCATCTACCTTCAACTGTCATGAATGACACATAAAAAACAACCACTGAATTTTTTTGAAAATTTTATATTTTTATGTTTATTTTGATTACTTAATGGTATAGTAAAATGTTTAACAAAATTTTAGGAAATGATAAAACATCTTGCAATGTCTAAATATATTAGAATGATATTTATTTTTAATTTGAAATTTCATAATATAAATATTTTTATCATATCATAGTATATTTGAGTAGGAGGTAAAATAATTTTTAATTTACATATTTTTATTATACATGTGTGTTTTTTAAAAATATATATGTATAGAATTGTTACATAAAGTCCATATGGTTTTAATATTTGATAAGTGTGTTAAAATAATCTATGTAATGTCTATTTCATGTAATGAATTTTTCATTTTAACTCAAGTTATTGAGGAAGGCTTGGAATTTGACGAGCATATGCCTCCCGTCAAAATACTATTGAAAATCTTAAGAACTCGTTTCAAAGAAGGGGCAAATAATTAGGTGGAACTTATTTTCAAAATGTTATTAATTTTTATTAATAGGTTTTTTTAAGATAGGTGTATACTTACATAAGTGGTTATTATGATATATGTAATAATGGAAATTGTTGTCTTACTTTACTAAAACTTTTCTATTTGATTGAAGGGTATGTGGTGAGTTTTCCTTCAATGAGGAAGGTTTTGCTTTCTTTCAATTTCTTCTTTTTCTTATATTGGCTTAGCGTTATTCAAATATAGAGTAATGCCCTCACTTTCATTGCCTTTATTTTGCCTTTCTACCATTCCTTTAGAGGATAACTTACTTTTCAAGCTCAAATGTGCAACTCCAAGAAAGAGGTGGGTACCATTTTAGAAGGAGAAGTTAGTTTCAAATTCTGATACTTTGATACTGAAGGAATTAGCTTACCCACCCAACAAGCATCAACAATTTATCATTTAGCTAATAAAAAATGGTTCATCCCCACTCTGTATTTAGGTTTGTATTTATTTCCTTCATGGCCTATTTGAGATGTAGTAGTCGTTGGCCTATTTGAGATGTAGTAGTCGTTCTTGCATAGCTGATAAAGCTCATCCTCACTTTGGATCCATTGAAATAGAAATTGAGTCTAGAGTCTTCTAAGTAGTCAAATCTCTACCATCCTCAAAAGGATGCCTAAGTAGGCTATAACAACATTTATTCTATTTTTATTGAGTTTTAAGTAGGCTATAACAAAATTTAATCTATTTTTATTGAGTTTTAATCTTTTCCATAGGTAATTGCAAACCACTAGCTATCACGGATGCAATGTCGGGGACATTGCCACCTCGTGGCTCTTGTTGTGGTTAATGCACAACAAGGTTCACCTTGGTCATTATATTGGATATTGTTATAGTTTATTTTTTATTTTTATTTATTTAATATGGGAACTACTTTTATTTTGGAAGTTTATTTAGTATGGAAACTATTTTTATTTTGGAAGTTTAGATGTTTTAGGTAATTTGTGAGCGTGTAGGAAACTTTTTAAATTTAGTTGAATAGTTTAGGATGGTTGGAAACTTAGTGAGAACTTTTACCTCTTAAAATTGGGAACTTGAGACTTTTGCTCGTACTTTTCATTCATCTAGAGTTTCCACTCATTCATGATGGCCATGATGGCCACCTCAAATGTGAAAGACATTTCTATTTTTTCTCTACCTTGTAGGGTGGTGCTAAAGTATTTAACTCTAGGTTACAAGTTCAAATCTAGAGGGGGGTAGCAAGTTCAAATCGAGAGGGGGGTCCTTTGTCCCACAAATAAGGGGGTCTCATACACCAAATGTCTTGCTTGGGGACGGCCTTAAAAGTAAATTATTATTATTATTATTATATTTACTAGTTAAAATTGCAAAATCAATAATAAATTTAAATCTATTTTGATTTTTTATATTAAATAAAAGAAAATAAATTTATATATTTTACTATTTAGTTTATGAATAAAAAATAAACTTGGAAATAGTTTTAAATCTTACTTTAAAACTAAATTCATATATTATGTTTTTATTGTTTATTTGATGATTGTTTTTTAAGCTTTTAAAAAAATGAATGAAATTTGGTAAGAGAGTACTTTCCAATTTTGAATACTTAAAAAAAATTGTTCACTAAGAGTGCATGGACAAATGCCACCTTGTTGCTCCTCCAATATTAATTTTAGTATAGTACCAACAATGGGTGGATTTATGATTAGTTTTGTAAATTTTTATTATTTAATTGATTTATTTCTTATATAAATTATATTTTATAATTAAAATATAAAATAATTTATTTTAAAAATATAAAAATAAATTTTAATTTTTAAACCTTTATTTAATATTTATAATATAGAAAACATTTTAAAATATTATAAAATTGTATAATATAAAAGTTAATATGAAGTCAATAAATTTGGATTTAAAGAGTGATTATTTTTTCAAAACTATAATAAAATGATTTATAAAACATGAGTTATTTCTAATAATTAGTTAAATCGTTAACTATAACTAAAATTGACACTCATATCTAACTAGAATATCTAATTCTCATTCTTTCATTGCCCATCCACTTAAGAAGTCACATTATACAATCAATTAGACATGCATAAGAGGGATTTAAGTAAATTGTTTAAAAATGTCTTTAACTATAAGTGATGGAAACATTATCATGCTAGATTATGCGGCATGACTTTCCAACTCATAATTTCACTCCATCATACATCTCGTACTGAAACTAAAGACAATATTCAAGAGAAGGCTCTCATCCCAATGAGAGAGATCACATAGACAAATGAGAACATACTCATCCCATCAAAATCACGTGGTTGTACAACCCAACACATGCAGGCTCAATCAAGGAATTGCAGTATGACCCTCCTATGACCCAAGGGAGAGTAGTGACACCCAACAATTTTGAATTCATTGATCTAGAGAAGGAAAGCACTCAACAAAGAGAGAGAACAATCCATAGGTAAGCAAAATCAACCATCAAGAGATGTGTACAACCCAAGACAAGGAAAAATGCCTAGCAAGTGATGTAATTCAATTAGTTAGTGAGGCATACGATGCAAAAGCGAACCAAAACGTCCTTGACCGTAAGTAAAAATACTTAACAAGGAGATCATACAGTCAAGAGGACAGGGAATACACACAACCCAAAAAAGTTTGAAGAGTCCACAAAACCTAAAAAAAAACAAATATACTAAATTATTATACTAATGTACTTGAGTCAGAAAGGTAAAGAAAAACAACTATACCTGACTGCTTGCTTGCTTTAATTTTGATCAAATAAACATTGCATATAAATCTTCTTACATACTTGTAAGATTTATGTATTTATTGAGTTACATGCTCAGCTAAAAAAAAGCTTCTCAATCTGCTCAAGGAGTTGCAAGATTTATGCTTTTATTGAATCACATTTTGGACCCTCCAAGATACCACAATAAGGGAAATATTAAAAGAGATTAAAGAACAAGCATTTGGAAAATTAATTTTTTTATATGATATCTTATTTTGGTATGCAAATACTCAAAGTTGTATTCCCCCAAAATGTCCCTGCACATATATAAATATATAAAAATAGAAGACCAATGTGGTTGTCTTTCCATGAAGAATACAATGTCATGTTGGTAAAGGAATGAATAAATGGAGACCCCAGATGATTTTGCTGAAGCTAGTTCTTGGAAAAATAACCTTTTATATGATATCTTATTTTGGTATGTAAATACTCAAAGTTGTATTTCCCTCAAAAAATTGTATATATATAATAATAATAATAATCTATTTTTAAGGTCACCGCCAAGCGAGACACCAAATTGGTATATAAGACCATTGTGGTTGTTTTTTCCATGAAGAGTACCGTATTATGTTGGTAAAGGAATAAACGGAAACCATAGATGATTTTGTTGAAGCTAGTTAAGGCTTTTAGATTAAGATGTACACGAAAATGTAAATGAGAATGCCTACCTTACACCATTCTCCAAAGAAACATGTTTGTATTTATTTTTGAAATTCTCAATTTAACTAGAGTTTATACTTTGTAAATATAACTCTACGTTAAGATAATATTTTTTTATTATGACTCCCGTAAGAAACACAAAAAAGTATCAGGCATACTGTAAAACCATGAAATAATCTAAAAGTCAAAGAAAAATAATCTAAATTATTTTTCATTTTTATTAATGTTAAAATTGATAAGTTTGATGTTTAATACTTGGAAAAACTTAAAAAATCTAAAAATACTACCATTTCCAACCAAGAATGAAGTCGATGAGATGAAAACAAAATCTATTTGAAGACGAAAATGCACAAGAAATGAGAGGCGATCTAACGGTAAAAACCCGTTTACTGGAACTTCTAGAACTTCCACTTTCGAAAACACAAATAATCCATGAATATATATAAAAGTTGATAAAATGGATACGATCTTTTACAAGATAGGATTTCTTGTATATATAATTGTTTAAAGGGTGTCTAATGCAACTCTTCATAAAGAGCTACACATTTTCACTAATTAGTATTATATTATTATATTATTATTGTTTGTTGTTATTATTATTATTATTTCTCTCTCTCTCTCTCTCTCTCTCTCTCTCTATGATGATGATAGTTAATGTCCACTGAGACCAAACTTTGGTCTATTCGACCTAAAGAAACGAATTATTTAGTTTGTTTTAAAATTGTATTTCTATGCTCAAAGAGCTTGGAGAGAAGCGTCCCGAGCTCACTATAATTTTGGCAAGTTAAAAGGCTAGGAAGGTCGGTATTGCAACAAATATTGTGGAACTGAGATCTAATGTGGGTGTACGCAGGACACTCTAAGAGGAAGTGATTTTCCTCTTCAATGTTCATATTCTCATAGAGATGGCAGATCTTTTCCACCCATGGCGTTTTAGGAACTGCCCAATGAATTGTTTCACTATGGAGATTGTGAGAGTTCGCTCTTATCTTGGCTATATATTAGTTTTTTTATTTGAACTAGTTAAAACAGAGAGATACTTTTGGTCTTCTAGAGTAGGGTTGATGACCTCCTTATAATATCTTACTTTTCTTTTAGACTCTAGATCTTTCTCATACCACATTTTCTCTTTAAACTTAGAAGTAACAATATTTTTAATGTTATTAATATTTTGCAATACAACAGTTTCATCGATCTCCCAATGGTTTAACCATGACCTGGTATCTTTATACCGTCTTAGGTGGTTCTAGATGGAATTTAAAGCTAGCTTAGGAAGTCTATGGTCTCTTATGTTATTGATTTTGTTCTTGTATAATAGGAGCCTAGTCATAACAAGGATCTCGATAGGGGAAATACCCACTTCTATAAGGAGAATAGGGTAGGGTGTATTGCTTTCAATTTTGAGGTTATACGTTATAAAATGATTCTGAATTTGCTCAATCTTTCTCCAGGATTCTCTAGAGACGCTGCAACCCCATACCTCACACCCATACAAGATAACAGGAGTGACTAAAGTTTCAAAGAGGTGTTTCTTTTTATCCCACATCACAAGGTTTGATGCTTTACAATTATTTTCGAGACCAAAATAAACTTTCCACCCTCCATTAATCCTTTCTCAATGCTATAATTCCAGTTGAGCTTGTGATGAATATCAATTCCTAGGTATTTCTAAGAAGACACTATTGCTATTGTCATACACAAAATCAACGTAAGTGTCCTTCTTTTCCTTTCCCTTAAACACTATTTTATTATTTTATTCATAACATTGTCTTGCCCTTAAACATGCTTTGTCCTCAAAGCATAGTTTATTGTATGACTTTGTTATCTTGCTCGTAAGGACTTTTCATGATGTTGTGAGCTTGGAACTACGATGTTTGATGAAACTAGGCAATATAATCTTTAGATTGTGTTGAGGCCTGGAAATTCGCAGGAAACAACAGCAAGGGATTCTCCCCAGTCAGCGTTCCCAACTAGCCCGTGACTGTTTGGTATGGGGAATCCGTCCGGTTTGCGGTCCGGCTACCGTAGGTCAAGTAACAAAAACAAAAGGTTTTACCGGTTGCGGCCTGGTCCACCGTATATTTTTGCATTTTTGACTTAAAGTATGAAATGAAAGTGCCTAATTAACAATGCAGGGTGATGAAGGATGCAAGGAGTAGTCACAACGTGATGCGCAGGTTCTTACCTCTCGTCTTAGAGCTCACAAACATCTAAATCACATATGCAGCAATAAAGGAAACTAACTAGCCACCTATCTATCTATCCCCGGGGAGCCAAATTGTAACTTATTATATGAGTAATGCGTAATGTGCATGCATTAAAATGAGAAATTACAGGTAGTTGACATCCCTTCCTACAACACATGAACGATTAAAATATTTTGACAATCAGATAGCCAATTGTTTATGAACAACATGCATTACTCATGGTGGTAATCCCACAGAATAAACTAGAAATCATTCAAACAAGAACATAGGCTCTGAGTGTTAGAACGATCTCACAGTTGATGGACACAAAGCTGGAAAAACAAAATAGTTCATCTTTCCACCATCCACAGCATAACATTTGAAAGTCCCACCACTCTTTCTCCAACAGGCAAACAATGATTCTTTATTGCAAAAAAAAAGTAGTTCTTCTTACAATATCGCTTTTCATGTCTAATTGGGAAAAAGCCCCTATTCCTTCTAAGCCTTCTACATTTATACAAAAAGGGCGAGACTGTTGGGCTGCCCAAAGTAACCTTTGGGCTTCCCAACTCTTCACCTCCAATGTTTCACTTTTCTCAAATGGTTTTACAAAATCGTTAAAAATTACAGAAGTGACCAATATTTTACGAGGAGGGTCCCACTTGGGTGTCCAGAAAATTCTTCCATGCCAAAGCTTCAGAGGCGATACCTTCAAAGGCACAAGGTTCCAGAAACTGAATGTTGATCTCAAACTTCGCAGCCTGGTTCTTTATAGCCTCAATTCTGGCTGTGCTCAACCAAAGCTGATCCTCCAAAAGATGCACACTGATGGCTGAATGATATACTTCACTCCTTAAGATCTGATCATCCAGGGCTTTAATATGTTGTACTTTCGCTGCCTCCTCCTGATATCTCTTCTGCAACATCTCCACAAATGAGTTGTGGTCCGGGAAAACATCAAGCCTCTGTTCGGACTCTATTTGGCACCGATTGTAGGTAATAAGGAGCCTCCTGAAGAACTCTGCGCAGGCTCCTTTCGTCTTTTTAACTGCCTTTTTGAAATCCTTTGCGGTGTTTATAGCAAATTCTAATAAGTCATAATCCCGCTTGAGGGCCTGTTTATCCTTCGATGGCAGCTCTGCTGGAGTTTCTTCATTATTCTCCAGCCTTGCCATTCTTGCAGTCAGGACTTCAAGGACGTCCTGAGATCTATCAACAAAGTAAGAGGAAGTTTCCAGGATTTCCTCTAATCGGCCATCTACCTGCAGAACTTTGCATCTCTCATCTTCTATGGCAGTCTGCAGCTGTAGCATCTTGGCCTTTTGTGCCAGCACATGCTCCTTGAAGGGTTGTAGATTGACTTGCTGCTCTTTTGCTGCCTCTAAAGCGGTTGCTAGAGAAGAGATCTGCTCTTGAAGCTTCACTTCTTATTCTTGAGCTTGCTTCTCACTTGCTTCCAAAGTGGCCTTTTGCATCTCTAAGTCTTCTATTTTTCCCAGCAGCTGCTCCTTCTCTGTCCTTAGCTCTTGATACTCCTGCTGCACTCTCTCCAGACTTTCTTGTGTAGTTTCCCTAGCTTGTTTCTCTGCTTGGAGGAGCTGCAGTTCATCCTTTGAAGACCTTATCTCTTTTTTCATGTCTTCATATTTCCTCTTCAGCTTATAGCTTTCCTCTCTCTCTTTTCTCAATGTGTCTTTTAGTTGAGCCGAGGACTTCTTGGATTGCTCCAAGTCTGTCATAATTTTGTCCACATTATCTTCCGAAGCTTGAATCAGTGCAGCTCCAGCTCTAATGGTGAATCTTGGATCTTGGTATGTTCCAAACACAACAGGCGTATCTGTTATCATTTTCCCGGGCAGACTTCCAGTTTTAACCTTCCTTTCCGTTCTCTTTACTATCCTCTTCATCTCCCTGTCATAGAAAACAGTGTTAAAATCAGGTATTTCTTCCCCTTTCTTCTGTACAAAGGGGACCAGCTTCAGTGTAGGGACCACAGACTATCCAGGTGTGCTAGCAGTCGGTACTTCTGGGTCCTGAACCTCGGGGTTCCCCATGTCTTGGGTCTGCCCTCCAGCGGTGTTAGAGGTTGACTGTTCTGTCTCTGTCTGTGTCAGCTTTAGCCTCTCTGCTTCTTGCTTCTGTAGCTCCTCGCCAAGCTTTCTTTTCTTTTCTTCTTCTTCATTCCTAGCATCTTCTTCTGCCTTTTTGGCTACTTCTTGGGCAACTTTTATTTTTTCTTCTTCTTCTCCCTGTAGCCACCCTACAGCTTCCTTTGCCAACCTTTGGGCATCTTCAATTCTCTTTCTGGCTTCTTCATCAGCTTTGGCTTGTTCACCCGCTCCCTTCCCACCTTTTGTGGTAATCTTCTTCTTAAACCTTCTCCTTAAGGCTGTTAGATTCAACGCACTGCGGAAGACGGATTCTTCCCTATCCCAATGGTGGGTGTATTCAAAATGTACGTTGTTTTCCTTGCAATGTTCAGCTACTTTACCGCGGGAGTCATTTTGATGGAATGGCATCTCGCCAAAATGAAACCTTTCTAATTCTTCTACAAACTCATCAGCTTTTTTCACCCTGGTAAACCTGTAACTTCCTAACTTGAAGGGCAAAGGAGGATATGCGGTCTTCTTATGCTCAAACAGAAATCTCCCTATTCCACCCAGGAAGACTTGCCCGAAGGCCTCCTTATGGATGATGTAGTTTGTGGCGTATTGGGGTAATAAGGAGGGCGCTCTGGAACCCTCGAACATTTTGAAGTAAAGGCCATCCTCGGTCAAATAATACTCTGCATATTCTTCAATCATTTGCAGTGCCTCTTCTGACATGCAGTTACCTTCCTGCAGAAAAATGAGGCTGTACAATGGCATGATGAAGTGTTCACAGACTTCCCGGTAATGACTGTGGTACTTGTGTGCCCACAGTGGCTTATATGTCGAATACACGGACACCCTTTCTCTATCCCATATACACCGTAGTCCAGGGAAAGGCTGATTGCACAATATACAGTCGACAAGTATGGAGCTCATGTAGAATTCAGACCTCTTTTGGGATACTCCTCCCAGGGCTGAGGCCAAGTAGGCAGATAAACTGTTTGATACTATGTTGGCCCAGTTGAAAATGGTCCCCTGGGTTGCAACATAAAAAATGATGGGCATCCATTCCAATTTGAAGAACCTGCCATGAGATCTTCCAAAAATCCGGTTAAGCATTAAAGCTATGAACCTATATGGGGTCCTTAAGCTTGCTGTATCATATTCACCTGTTGGCCTGGTCCTGAAATGTTTTCCAGGCAACATCATTCTTTTAAGAGTCTCAACCAGATCCATTCTAACGTTGTTCAACCAATCATCAGATACAAACACTTGTGCTTCTGGCAGGTGGTATGCCAGGGCTACATATCCTGGGCTATAGGCAGCATAGCCCTGTTTGTCAACGTTCTCCAGGATCATCATTGTTACATCTACCCAGGGCAGAATCCAACCAATTACTTCAGAGCATGGGAATAGCTCTGGTCTTGTAGCGATCTTCATCAGCGAAGATCTCTCAATATTAGCATATATGCTTTCTTCCTCCAATCCCATATCAGGCACTTCCCTGCGGGTGATTAACCTATATATTTCCCCACATTGGTATTAAGGTTTGACACTAGATATACACTTGGTGTCCTCATATATGTACTCAGTCTTGGTGACAACTTCCACTTCTGGGTCCTCTTCAACCATAGGGGCCTTCTTCTTCTGTCGCTTCGACATCTTGAATTCAGAATCTTCCTATTATACATACAATTATCATCATTAAGGCCTTTCTGCTTAAGCTGCAAACATTGGGACAACAAGGTGCAGTGTCTAACTTCATCTATGTTTAGCATGACGGAAATAGTTACATGAAGAAAAATGTGCAAGCTAACACTGCTTCCTAATATCAAAACAAATCTAACAATAAAACCGAGTGGGAAGCAAATCTACATAAAAATGAAGCAAACTCGGGCTATTCACGGGCGCCATGATCATGGTGCTACGCGGGAATGACAGTGGAAAATATTCAAGCTTTTCAGCGGTGCTTTAACAAAATACTACCCATGCAATTCTGACCAATAAAACTACATGCAGTGACATATCCTCTTCCACCGGCTTGGGGTTCGAAACTGAGTGCGAATGGGGTCGCGCGGAACCGCGTAGATGAAAACGGTTGGGGTTTGATGAAGCGGGTAGCACGAAAACAAAGGGGGAGAGGGAAACCATTTCAAGTGCCACAGGAAGGCCATGAAAGCCTCACCCTGCAAAAAACATCATCACACAAGGCGGATTGGTGCAGACAGCGTAACGACCGTCTGCACCAAACCCCCATTACTAAGCGCAGGGTCGCATAACAAATGGCGGTGGGAAAAACTACTCAGTGGGTCAAACCCCCCCCCCCTTTTCCGCGGACAGTAACGCCACAAAATCCCCAATGTATAGGCATGTAACTTAACGGGGCACGGGAAAACGGCCGTGGGAAAAACCCAACCGTAGAAAAACAACCAAAAGCCGGCGAACGGAACGGGATAAGAAACGAGGAGCCTACCTGGCAACGCTGCGTAGACGGCGGGAAGAAAAGTGGTCAAGCTTCCACAGTCGAGCCACCTGGACGCGGGTACCGACAACGGGGTCCTTCGCTAGCTCGAGAGAACGACAAAAGGTGATCATGACAGAGCACGACAGTTGAAAAATAATAGAATAATGAACAAGCCCGACCCCATCCATATATATATAATTGTAAACGGTGGGGAAAATTTAAAAGATCGGACGGCGGAGAGAAATGGGTCGGACGTCGAAATCCTAACTCCTTCCGCAACGTCGGGTGGCCAAACCATTACTCCATCCGTGGGGATAACCGAGAGACAAACAATAACGTGTCGAAGCTTTAAAACATTGGAACGAAAACAGAACGAGAGTCGCAATGACGAATATCTAAAGGACAAGTCATTCCGCCATAGGCACATTCTTTATCGGAGGAGAAAGACACTAACTGACCGGAAGGATAATGCTTTTCGCAGCCGCAACGATGGAAGAACAAAGGACATCATGCCTCGATAATAAGGTACGAATCGGAAGAGAAAACAACTAAAGGCTCGGAAAGGTAATGCATTTGGAAGCCGCAACGGCGAAAAACCCAAGGCTTAAAGAGCGGCGAGAGCAAACGACGCAGGGTTTGAACCATCAAAGCGATGATCGGGAGAGTTTAGATTTTACCGTTCGCAACGACGGAGAAAGAAATAACAACATGTTCCGATTCGAAACCAAAAACTCAGCCAATTGAGAGAAACGTATCGGAGAAAACGTCGAAGCCAAGACCTGTCAATCTTCCGCAACGGCGGGAGCACCAACCAAATAAACTTCCGATTCAAACATGCTGAAAACGCATTTAAAAGCAGTGATAAAGTTTGAACAAACAGTGGATTGTTTCAAGCGTTAGAGGAAGAATCAAACAAGTGATAGATCAATCTAAGCATTAGAAAATCATTCTGAAAAAATCATTAGATCAAATCAAAGAAGAAAATCAAACTGATTCAAGCAAAAGGAGGGTCCTGAAATTTTTTGGAATTTCGGGAAAATGTTGCAGCTACAACATATTGCTAAAATAATGTGTTTCATTTTTTGGAAAGTGATCCATCCCAAATCTATCTTCATTGGAATTTTTTTATAATCGACTGCTCGTACAAAAATTCTTAATTTAGGCTTCCATAAAAGTTGTCGATGTTGTTTTTGTTCATTTTCAAGGTTGTAGTTGGTTTGTCTATAATAAGAACGATCTTTATTTTCTGCTTTACTTTGATGTTGGTTGTATCGACTTCTGTGATTCGGGTGGCGATAAGACATTCGAGCCATTTATGGAACCCTTGTAAAAACTTCAATTGTTTGTGATTCTCATGATTCACTGGTTGATAATAAATTTGAGGATTTTTCCGACTTCTCATTTTTAAATTTTTTTATTTGTTCAGTCAACCCTTGATTCAAATTTTTTAAGCGAGAATTTTATTCATTTTTTTCTAATAGATTCTTATTGAATTCATTATGGAGATCCACTTCCTTTTGGTGGAATTTCTCTTGTATTTCTTCTTGCAATATTTTTCCCTTTTTAATTTCTTAATATGTGCGATCAAGTCTTGACTATGATTCTTCAAACGAGTAACTTCTTTATCCTTACTGGCGACAATCTTTTCGACTTATTTCTGCTTCTTTTGTTCTGACTTTTGATTACCCTGTGAAATCATCTTTGATATATCCTTGAAGTCTTCAGATTTTGGAGCTTATAAATATGACTTCATTGTAATATCTTTAAATGTGATTCTCTTTTGCTTATAGGAAAATGTCAAAAACTTCTTTTCAACATTTAAGATGAAAGTCCCCAATGTTTTTATCCAAGGTAAACCCAAAATTATGTCACCGTCAAATCTCCATAAGAAACTAACAATGAGTTTCGATGTGACCATATAATCTCCAACATTCAGTTGTAAGCCACTTATTTCAATTTGTTTCATGTCCCCAAAGTCTAGCTCTTCCCCTATATTTGATTCGGGAATCACTAAATAGTTAGCGAATTCAGTACTAATATAATTATTACTTTCAGCAGGTGCAATAGAAATGGTGATATCCTTCGCTGCAAGTGTCCCTTTAATTCTAAATAGTATTGCAACATTTATTTTTAAGGTGATAGGAAACTTTTCCTTCTTTTCAACATTAAAATCCATATTCTTCAGTTTTCTTTGAAATTTATTCAATATCTCCCTTTTTTATAATAAACAATATTCAATATGATTCTTGTAAAAAATATTCTTTTAATGCTATTCTAATCTTATTTTCCTCTAATTTTTTGTGAAATGGTGTAGATTGGGTGGTTGGGAGGAATGATTGTTACCTTCCCTACCTAGGTTCAAATCTTGCTTTTGGTTTGTAGTTGGAGAATAAACCCAAACCCACTTATTAAGAAAACACATGTGGTTTTACTTTTCCCTTTTTTTCGAAAATGTTCTATTTTCTAGGGAAACCCTAATATAGTGGTTAAAAATCCTAATCGAGAACTCTAACTTCGCTCTGATACCACTGTAACGATAAAAATACGTTTACTGGAACTTATCAAACTTCCACTTTTGAAAATACCAATAATCTGCGAATATATATATAAGTTGATAAAATAGATATGATCTTTTACAAGATAGACTTTCTCCTATATATAATTGTTTGATGGGTGTCTAATGCAACTCTTCATAAAGAGTTACACATTTTCACTAATTAATATTATATT
>LPNX010318977.1:33442-75986 GCA_001517045.1 Pseudotsuga menziesii | reverse complement strand
GATGTTTATTATTATTATTATTATTTTATTCATAACATGTGACATAAATTTGCAGCAGAAGGGTGGTGGGTTGATGCCACACCAAATGAGACAATTTTCAGGAGACAACCCATAAAAAAATTTGAAGAAAGGGAACCTAAGTCACAGTGCCATAACTATCCTCATAATTTTATGTGAACCAAAAGAACAACCCTAAATCATCTTCATACAATTTTCAATGTTGGATCTTCTGCTGTGGATCTTGACAATAAGACTAACAATCTGGTTAATCTTATCCTCTTCAAATAGACCATGGAAGTTGTCGACATTTAAATTGTTTTCATACTGAATGCATATATCTTTGTAGGCTGCATATTCCATGAAAAATTACCATTATGTCTCCACCACCCCCTTATTATAGAAAATGCAGGCTCTCTCTTCCCAAACTTCCTTGGGAACTATCCACCTATCAGTCTCACATCTAAGGTGATGTGAGATCGTCCTCAGTTGCACAATTAACAACCTTGCTTTTCCTTTAACATCTACACCTAACTATGCTTTCTCTCCATGATCATAGTTTGGATTGAACTCTTTGATGTAGTATGTTTTCTTACGCCCACTTTGATACACAAATTACAAAAATTACAAAAGATACAACGTGCATTGTCTCATAGTCGAAGTTTCTTAGGAGAAAGAAAAGAAGCTCAACATATATAAATGAAAAGGATTTGAGGATTGAATGAATTGGAAGTGTTAACGACTACACACTATACATAAAAGATGAAAAAATAAAGAATAAAAAGAGTAAGCAATTTGAAAGCATACACTGCAAGCAAGTTGAGACTTCACAATTTATTCAGCCTTGAACATGTGCTTGTAGAAGCTCATAGCATCGACAACTTGCAGTGCATCCATAATATGAAGGGGTTTCAAAACCAATAACTTGGGAAACTTGGCCACAACATTATTTCCTCTAAAGAACCCAATTCATGTCACAAAATCTAAGGTGAGACTTAAATTCGAAACCCCTCAACCAAAATACCAAAACCTTCAATGAAAAAATAAGAATGAAGGGAATAGCAGAAAGCTCATTATCAAGGCCACTAAGGTGATTGACTACATCAACAAAGAAGTCATGGAGGTCAACAGTCCATCAAAGGTTCTGGATACTCAGTGCCAAGAGGGAACAATTTATCTTTCTTCCTTCCAGGGATTTGACTGTTTGGAGATATGTTGTTAGGGTTTCAGAACCCCAAATATATTAGAGATAACTTGTCAAAATCCTAAATTGTGTAAACTTTACAGTTAGATAGGTGGTGGACATAAGTGTAAATGTTTTTGCTAAGTGATGCCAGAAATATTTATGACAAATGATAATGCATGTGAAAAATATTTTATTTTGTAATTTTTGTTAATCATTCCGTTGATTAAAATTGTCAAATCTTGAGCTTTTATCCAATGAAATTTCAAATAAATATAACAAAATTTTATGAAAAATAAGTATTATTTGTACTAAATTTATAAACACAATGTTTGATCACGTTTTTCTATTACATTAACTGGAAAAGGTGCAACATATAGTCACCTGCCGCCGGCATAGACTAACAACAACTAAAAGATACCATTTAAATAAATTTTTAGTCCTTCAAAGCTTTACTTTCCTATAGATAAATAGAAATTTATATTTAATTTTTCCATCCATTTTAAAACTAAAATACTATTTAAACAAGAACCACGAGGTGGAAATGTTCTCGACATTACCACCTTTTATTGCAAGAGTACCTAGACTTGATTTTTGCAATTGGAAATAGCTTGTGCCAAACCTTTGAAATTAAAAATATGTAAATGATTGATTTGCCACTTTCTCATCTCCTCTTTTATGGGTTTTCGATTGTAATAATATGCACGAGGAATTGGATCTTTTGGAATGTTCTCATTGATGTTAGCGTAAAATCATAGAGAGAGGGTTCGGTACCTTTGTCAATGATCTCGAGTTTGAGTGATCTACATATTTTTTTGAAGTTTCCCCATGAAGATTAAGATGGTATGAACCTTGGCCTTTGGGTTAGTTTTTTTTCCATTTCTCCTCTTTTGAGAGACCTTATTCTTTGGACAAGCATCCTCCATCAAATGCCTATTAACAAACTGTAATGATTTTTATTATTAGAATCTTAAATTTATCTAATACCAATTTTTTTTTAACTCTTGTCTCTACTTAATAAATGTGAATTCACTCTTTGACCTGGTTGTTACCGCCAAAGATTTATTGTAGCAACTTTTTAAACTAGGAGAATCTAATTCTTTTTATATATATTATGTACACAACATATTTGTGATCTTAACGCGGATTGAAAGCTCAAGGGATCAACGGTTATGTCGATGGATTCAACCTAAGTATTCTACACGTGTGGTGGATTCTGACCATGAGATCTGCACTTACGAGAATGACAGAAGCGGTAAACACCACCATTTGGTAAGTGAAAGTGAATGCTATTGGAAAATAAATACTCCATGCAACAAAGATAAATAAATAATGGCCAATGGCCACACAATTTTACCAGTTTACCTAGAGAAACTTGTTGTGCTATGAATTTTTTACATGGGTTTTAGGGCTTGTATTCACAATAGGCTTGGCGAAATCGAATTAACAAGATTAACATGAGTACAAAAAGTGTACACTTGGGATCCATTTCATGGTCGTCGTATCCCGTTATTCTTAAATTCATCTTGATTAAGATTTAAATGGGCTTAGTTAAATGGTTAACTAGAACCATTAGTCGAGCTTTAAATTCTTATGCTTACAAAACTTTTTGTTTGTTCAATTGATGCTTTAAATTTATTTTTAAGTTCAGACAATTTAAAAAATGATCAAGGGCCTAGCGACATTCACCAACCACTCAATGACCAGTGGCCTATCGACATTCACTGGCCACAAGTTGAGTGTTTGTGCTAATATCAATTTTCTATCACAAGTATTTTACATTTCAATAAATTTAAATGATATATATTGATTTTTGCAAATAAGTAGTAATAAAAAACTTTAATAAACAATAATATTTTTTTAACTATTTTCAAATTCTTATGTGACAAGTAAAGTAAAAGTGAAAGTCTAAACTTAAAAAAACAACAACTAAAAGGTACCATTTAAATAAAGTTTTAGTCGTTCAAAGCTTAACTGACTCAAAGGTACCATTTAAATAGTTTTAGTCCTTCAAAGCTTTACTTTCCAATAGATAAATTATATAAATTTGTATTTAATTTTTCCATCTATTTTAAAACTAAAATACTATTTAAACAAGAGCCACAAAATGGCAATGTCCTAACATTGCCACCAGCTATTGCAAGAGTATCTAGACTTGATTTTTGCAATTGGAGATAGCTTGTGGTAAACTTTTGAAATTAAAATTTTGTAAATGATGGACTTGTCACTTCCTTATCTCCTCTTTTATGGGTTTTTAATTGTAATAATATGCACGAGGGATTGGATCTTTTGGAATGTTCACATTGATGTTAACGTTAGTCATAGAGAGAGGGGTTGGAACCTTTGTCAATGATCCAAAGTTTGAGTGATCTATATATTTTTTGGAGTTGCTCTGTGAAGTTTAATCTGCTATGAATCTTGGCCTTTGGGTTAGTTTTTTTTTCCATTTATCCTCTTTTGGGAGACCTTATTCTTTGGAAAAGCATCCTCCATGGAATGCCTATTAACAAACTCTAATGATTTTTATTATTAGATTTGTAAATTTATCCAATACAAATTTTTTTTTAACTCTTATCTCTACTTATTAAATGTGATTTCATGCTTTGACCTGGTTGCTACTGCCAAAGGTTTATTGTAGCAACCTTTTGAACTAGGAGAATCTAATTATTTATATATATATATTATATACACAATGTATATGTGGTCTTAACGTGGATTGAAAGGTTAAGGGGTCAACGATTATGTCGGTATATTCCACCTAACTATCATACACATGTGGTGGATTCTTACCATGAGATTTGCACTTGCGAGAATGGCAGAAGTAGCACACACTCCCATTTGGTAAGTGAAAGTGAACGTTGCAGGAAAAAAAATATGCATTAGAGGAATTTTGGGTTCTAAAATGGCCTCCTATGGAAAATAATAAAATAATAGTTAAAATAATAAAATAATATTGATTAATTTTGGAGGAAGAAAGAAAAAAACTACTTTTTGTTTTCGTATTTTCGACATATCTCCCTGTGTTTTTACTCAAATTTCGATCGGGAGAGCTCGTTGGATGCGGAATTTGATTCCGCATCCAACGAACTCTCCCGATCAAAATTTGAGTAAAAACACAATGAGATATGTCGAAAATACGAACAAAAAAAGTAGTTTTTTTAAATGACAAATATGTCAATTCAACCATTATTTTATTGAAATTCTATTGGTTCTTGAATTCCAACTCACAAAAACTTATTTTGGCACGTTTTCTTATAAGGCCCATTTTAGACCCCAAATTTCCTCTAATGGGCCATGCAACAAAGATAAATAAATAATGGTCAATGGCCACACAATTTTCCCAGTTTACCCAGAGCAACTTGTTGTGCTATGAATTTTTTACATGGGTTTTGGGGCATGTATTTGCAGTAGGCCTAGTGAAAGTTTTTTTTTTGGGTACATTCATAGTCACAACAAGAGGAGCTGCTAAAGGCAACAAGTCCCTGCCTTTAGAAATCGAAAATCTATTGAATAGTCATATGTATTAGTGACTCCACAAAGAAATGCAGAATTCGTTTGTAAAGAGTGGGGAATAGGAATACTGATCAAGAAAAAGGTGAAGAGAGAAGAGTTGCCAATGTTGTATCTTCTAACAACAACTTAGACAAGTTAGTCAACTAGATATTCCTTAACAGAATGCATCAAATTAACATAATGAATTCGATATCAAAAGTGTCGTTAGGTAAATATGCAGAAAAAGTTCACCATGACAATTTATATGGCTTAGTGGTGGATATGTCCCCGTCTTTGCAGTTGCTGGTCCAGGCTCGGTAAGGCATGTGCTTTCAACCTTTAGGCGGGAAGGGAAGAACTGGTACCTTTTAGTAGATGGTGAATCAACTCTTTCTGAATAAAACATATTCAGTGCTTGCTTACAGTCTTGAATAAAGGAATTTAACAACTTGCATTTCTCGATAATGGCATCTGTGGACAACCAATGAAAGACAGTCACGATAGGCCTATTTCTAGCGCTTGTATTCTGTTGCATTTCACAGTAAAATTTAGGTTACTTTGTTTGTAAGGGTTCCAGCTCCTATATGCATGCTCAGATTGTCAAGCTCATTGGCAACTAAGGGTTACTTTGTTTGTAAGGGTTTCAGCTCCTATATGTATCACCATGCTAGGATTATAATCACATTCATTATAATAATAACGAATATAAACTTTCAAAGATATAATAATTGAAAAGATGGTGATGTATTCTCACACAACTATCTCTAAGAAATAGTTCATCATGATGATTACATTCATTTGATAGTTGTTTCCATCATCTAAAACAATGGCATCTCTAGCATTGTAGTAATGAGGTTGAGTCACCTTATCCATTAGTAGGTTGGAAGAAGCATGTGTTTCATCCACCTCATTTTTATTTAATTTTGGGGAGAACTACATTAGAATTAGAATGGGATAATATGAGCCAATTCAAATTGTTCAAACTTACTCAATTTTCATAACCGTAAGTACGTCCATGAATAAGAAAATCACAACGTGAAAGATAAAAAACATGGATGAGAAAAAGTATCACAGCGTGGAAGATAAAAAAACATAGATGAAAAAAAGTAGTATTTATGGGAAGTGTAGAATTTCTCTTTGTCAATATCTTTTAGGAGATGGGATACAAACAAATCCCATTTCCCTAACCACATCCACATGCAATGTTTTGTGTAAATAGGAAACATAAAGAATTTGATAGATAACATATAAACTTTTTAAAGAACGTTTTTACATTTCCATTATAATTATGAAACATAGGAATACATTGCCATTCACCTGGAATTGTTTTATTGTTTACCATAAAGTCACATAAAGTATATCGTGGAGAATCTAAATTATAATCATGATATCCAGACTTCCAAAAGCACATATAAAACTTAAAATATACATATTTTGAAAAACATTTATAAAACTGTGATGAAATATTTTTGAGATAGAAATTATAATCCCATTAGGTATCCAAGTTTGGTAGAGGAACAAACCTACAAGATTTTTTTTGTTTCTAGCATCAATGTTGACTCTTGAGGAACACGAACAATGCCGGAATAAGATTAAAAAAACAAAAGAAACTTTGGATTCGCTCATGATTCATCCCACGCCTACTTGTTTAAAAAAGAGTTAATCGTTGTTTTAGGTGAAAAACATAAGCCAATCAACAGAAAAAAAAATCGTTGGCATATTTTTAGGACAACATTAATTTATTGTTTTCACCACAAGTTCATTTTTTTTTTCTTGAAAGTTATTCAAATATTCTTAAACAGAAAAGAGTGAAAATCTCTCATAAAAAATATGGTTAATATAATCATAACCATACATAGATTATATCGCCATAAAGATGGTCTAAATTAAGACACTTCACCAGCATTAAAAGCATGCAACTCAAGTTACGACGCACTAACATGAGTTCGCGTGAAGATGTGCCACTTGTGGCAGAATCACACAATAAGATATGGCCTAGTCCACCAAATGTTACGTCTTTTAATGCAATGGCGTGAATATTTAAGTGCCACTTGTGGCAGAAGCACACCATATCATATGGTCCGGTCGGTCGGCTAAATGAATGAAATTAAGCCAACAACAACAGCCAAGACCAGCCTTACTGATACGCCAGGCCTGGAGATCTATCTGGTAATTGAAATACATAAAGATGTTGTTTTCCATCCAGAGTAATACTAGATGTATCACGAAGCGAGGATACGAGTAGTTAAGACTCGCATTGACTTAGACGTATGAATTTCCATCAATCTGCGATGAAACAAGGGAGTGTGATATAATCGGCTATGGGCTATGACTCCTTGCTATGAACTACTGGGGAAATGAATGGCTCTTGGCTACGACTATTGCTTCTGGGCTCTTACTGGAATGACCCTATGGAATGACCCTATGGAAGCTCTGATTGGCAATGACTGCTGTATCCGTTTATGACTGAAATTAGGGAGAAAGAGGGAGCAGCCCAGAAGGCCGTTCTTCGTGATATAATTCATGAGTTTCTCGCCTTCATCATGTGACCAGAGACCTTTTTTTAGCATTGGTTCGTGTACTTGACCTTGCGTACGCCTCATTTTGACCCCACCGGCCAATTGCTCTTCTGCTCTCTGCGAGTGATTAAGGATGGTGATGCACTCTGCAACCAGCAACGCAGACTTGATAGTCTGCTCGTCCGAGATGGCCTTTTGCCTTGCACCTAATACACCAGATCTCTTCGCGTCTCTCTTTTCCTTTATTAATATCCTTAATTTGAATGGACAGCTCAACCTCTTCATGCATGAATTGATAGTAACTGTTCAAGTGAGTGGATTTGGTGCTACACTCCTGGTGGATTTGGGCCTTGGCTTAGCCACAATATTGGAATTTTGGTTATGTTGTCTGTGAGGAACCAGAATTCTTCAAACTCACAAGATTTCAACATAACTTTCAAAAAGATGCTCTGGTTAATTGTCCACTTTCCAAAGCACAAGGATGGTTTTCATGGAAGAATGGATGCATAAAGTCCACAACACAAGTTATTACAGCTAGTGAATATCAATGAGGTAGTTTGTTGTCGCTTACGAACACCCAAGCACTGGCTTTTAAGGCTTTTCATGTGAGAAACAACAACTGAAATGGCTTCGTTGAGAGAATTCTATCCCTGAGAGTAGTTCCAGGATTTTCATGTTAACTACAAGTTTATTTATTGATATGATTTATTTTTCAAAGAATAAACTTGAATTAGTATTAACTCAAACATTTAAAAGGGGCATCTCCTTGTGATATGTTGCATTTTGAATTATTGGAATAATGTTATGGAACCTTATGCTTCCAGGGAGGTCTAGAGCCGCATAGTTAAGGAAAGATAGTCACCTGCATTAGTGGTATGGATTCAAGCTTTGAGAAAGGTGAAGCCGTTCGTTTGGAATGAGGATTAGGCATGATTATTTACAATGGGCATGAAGATGGAAGCGACAATATTGCAGACCCTCGTATTCTTCCTGCAATGTAAGTTTTTAGGGAAGTTATTTTACTTCTATCAAGGTTTTTTAGGAAACATCCTAATTCGCCATAAATTTTTCCCTTGGGACAATTGATTGTTTCAATTTTAACTATTAGCTTTTGCAAATGTAAATTTTTTGATGCCTGAAAATTTAAGCTATATGTTTATTGTTTATTTTTCTATCAATTTCAGAGTCAGTGTTTTGTTCTGCAAAGGAGTAAACGAACTGACAAATTATTGATTAGTTTTGGGTGGCAAAGCTGGCTCCTATACTCTTACCAGGACATTTTATGTGGTTAGTTGTCACTATAGAAAACACCAAACCTACTCTTTCTAATAAGGTTAAGCAGGCACCCTCCTCCTTCAACTAGGGTTATTTTTTTCTTGCTTTTGTTGCTATTTCAACGATCTTGATTATCAAACTGGGTGTAGCTGCAATTGTGGGTCTACTGGAGGCTCTCTGCAGATGCAGATGTCGTTCTTACACCAGATAGAGGGTGCTTCATTGCCTACGGTTCAATTCTAGTAAGATTAAAGTAATATGTATATTTTATCAGATAAATATGTAGCACAACTACATACCTGCATATGTGGTTGTTTGTATAGAATCTGCTCATCTTTCTTTCACCATTGGAAACCACCTTGCATGGAGCGAATGAAAAAATGAACATCAAGCTTGTTGGTCCCAACTGGCATGAGAGATTGGATCTTTTCCTTTCCTTAGATAGGGTAGAGCTAGCTGAGGCTTAGGCTATTGGGATATACTATAGAAACAGACAACCAGATAAAATAGCTAGACAACGAGGTAGGGTTTCCATCCTACTTTGTCGTTTGAGCTTTTGATCTCCAACAAAAGCCTGAAACATTGTTGCAGAGAGAAGGTAATCAACACCATCATCGAGTTGATGCCAGCGTAATCTATCATGCTAACTCCATAAAGCGAAGAAGAAGACGAGGCTTAGGAAGCTGCTGGTAATATCAAGGAACACAGTACGTTCCTTCAACATATGTGCGTGCGTTGGTCCTTCAATGCCAACCCTTCAACATATGCATATATGTGCTGCCCTTCAGCATATGCAATGCAGGAAGCTAAAAGAAGAACGTACATGAAAACAAAGCAGGTCATCAAGATCACTGCCAAGTGCCATGGCAAAAGAAAAGTTGTCATGGGTAGGTTCTAAGCATTATGCATGCTTTTGCTACAAGGCATTGGTATAAAATTATACCAAAACATCTACGAGCAATAATATTAATGTTATAAAGAGATCTTCAAACATGTAATGTTATAAAAGTAATGTTAGAAGTTATATCTAGCATTACTTGGTTTTATAAAATTTGAAAAAAAAAATTCAAACTTTACCCTAAGTTTTTAATGAACAATGGACGGGGTTTTATAAAATTTGACAAAAAAAATTAACTTTACCCTAAGTTTTTAATGAACAATGGACGGTCTGCCTCGATATGAGGCCAAATAAAAAGCTGAATTTACCAATTGATTGAAAAAACGGTCTTTGCATATTCATAAAAAGTGTTATACAGAAAAATGATGACAATAAAATGAAAACATACGATAAGTTTTTAAAATTTGTTTCGATTGACGTGCGAGACTAATGAAATGGCGGCAAGGCCATTCATAGAGTCCCTGCGTGCCCAAGGTAGGGACTAATAATGACTTGCTACTTTGAGATTTACTTCACAAGATTTGCAATTTATATTCATTTTGTGAAATAGAACATGTTGTGGGAATGGACCTATGGACGTTTACAGTTGTGGATAGAACCAACTCAATCCCCACAAATGGGATTTTTTTAATGGAGTATATACAAATATATAAATTTATTCTCATCAGGACAATTGATGTTGAATGTAAGTGAAGAGATGTTGAGCACTTTGTCTTCCACTTAGTGGTTAGGATTTAGGTAGTGAAAACTATTTATAAAGTTAAGAAGCTACGTAATGTTTTACTTTAAGCAATCTATATTTCTTTTAATAATTGCTCTCAGATCTTTATTTATACTATATAAAATAAACCACAAATGGTATTAGAGAACCAACTTAAACCCCTTACACACATTTATTATTACATGTCCATTACTATGCATTAAACAAAATATGTTCATAAATTGAATCTTCTATGTACTTTGGACAACCTCATCATAACCACACTCATAATAAAGTTTAACTATAATGCCCAACAAAATCCTTAAAATAAATTCAAGACTCTCATATATATATATTCTCTACACAATCTTTATGTCTCTGACAAGGGGATATATATGAATCACTCAAGGTGATTATTTGGAGTAATTTGTAGTAACTTTAAAAAATCATGGAATTTAAACTAAGGTTGTGTATTATTTAATTTAATTTTTTATTTTTTAAATGTTTGCTTTTTTAGATTATTATTGGTTTGGTGGAGATGACGTTGTCTTGGGTTCCTGTGCCCTAAGACCCGACGGCATGGATGATATCAACTGACAACAATGATATAATTATTCAAGGGACAAATTGCATGAAGAGTTGCATTTCTCAATATGTGAAGTGATTTAAAAATCTAAGCCTCCAGGATCTGTGTTGAGGGAAGCTTTGCTATGTAAAGTGCCTTAAATATCTATGTCGTATATGTTTTGCCAACATCTAGGAAAGTAGCAAATTCTACAATGTTTTCAGCTGAATAAATCCATTCTGACTCATAAAATGAGGAGACAAAAGGTCTATCATTTTGTTGTTGTTGCTTGTGAGCCTGTAAAGGACAGGTTGGTTGTTGTAGGTCGAACATAAAGTCTTCGTGTAGGCTGGTCAATACCAACAAAGCTCTAAGTTCATGTAATTGAATCTATGTAAGGTAAAGAGTATAGGTGGTTGGTAGCAAGGGATAATAAACGTAGGAATCTAAAGGTCCTCCTAGCGATGATGTCGTCTTAATTAACCAACTGTATCTGGGGTTAAGCCCGACCCAAAAATAAAAGAACCAATTTGCACTTAGATCCCTGCTTCAATGGTCATTTGAATGCGTTTGATCACCTCAATGGCCCTCGTCGGGTGTGTTTATCCATCCATAAAGGTCCTTCTGCTCACAAATAGTACCAGTTAGCATTGTAGGACCAATCGTACCAATCAGCTCATTGTATCACCCACCCCTTAGACTTATCATCTGTGTGGGAGGATCAAACTTGTCACCTGTCCTAGTGAAATCGTATTGAAAAAGTATTTTACTTGCCTTATTACTTGTTTCTTATGGGACCTTCTTCCCTTCTGACTTGTCACATTGGAAGGCGAAAGCGAAGGAGAAAAAGTGAGCACATGTCTGTTTCTAAAGTATGTATTAACTTGTCATAATTTCTTCTTCAATAAATTGCTTATAATCTTTTCTCAATCCAAAGTGAAAGTTCTTTGGCGCTTTTATGGAACAAGAGGAGCATTTAAGAAAAGGCCTATAACAATGGATTGTTGCAATGCACACAGATGGTGGAAGAATCTTGGAGGTAAAAATAATAACTACTATCACATTGGGAATTTGCATGTCTGGTGAAGATTATGCCTGTGAAAGAAAATCTTCTTTCTGAAGACAACTAATGGTGGTGGTGGAGGCGTGAGAGCAAGTGGTTCCCTCTCTCGTAGACCGTGCTCGCCAATTTCAACTCAACACAGATTGGTCTATCAAAATCTGAAATTTAAATGATGTATTTAATTTAATACACCATGGACTAATATTGAATGTATGAGTTAGCTACACCACTACGCAATTTACTCTCTATACATTATAAAAAGTTTAATTAGTTAGGTAGTTTCCTTATGGATTTTGCCTAGTTGAAAATATTCTTCCTCACGACAGCTCAAGGTGGTGGTGGCAGCGGCAGCGTGGGAGTAGGTGGTTCCCTCTCTCGTAGCCCGTGCTCACCATTTTTATCTCATGACAGATAGGTCTGTCCAAATTTCAAAAGTTGTTTCTAATTAAATACATCATGGATTACCATTAAATTTACTGCTTTAAAGGCAAAAATTAACCAGCCTCCCACACAAAATTTAATAAAGTGTTAGCTACACAACATATAGTTCAACTTAAGATTCAATAACTTACTGTACAACTGCCCTCTCACTAAATACTAAAAAACATGTCAAATATTGACAGCCCTGCAAATCACTACATTCATAACTAATATTGATAACCTTACAAATCGCTACATTCATAAAGACCACTAAATTTATCATATCATTTATTTTAGATTTTTAATTACATGGAAATGGTATCCATAAACTATTGAAGTCTATTCATTGGACTATTTCGCCGGTTAGGTTTTTAAGGACTTGGAAGGTTTTTAATTACTTGGAAATGGTATCCATAAACTATTGAAGTCTACGGTCATTGGACAATTTCACCGGTTAGGTTTTTAAGGACTCGGAAAATTTATCCATAAAATATGGAAGTATTAACTATATAAGTCTAATCGTTGGATGATCTCGCTTGTTAGGGTTTTAAGGACTTGAAAATTTATCCATAAACAATGGAAGTATTAACTATAACTTTATTATGTTTATTGAAAAATTTATCTAAAAAATTTGATAGATTTTCTTCTTAAAATTAAAATTAGAAGGATGCTTGTTAGCTCAATGTTTCGCCTACCTCATTTTTTGTTAACACAAAGGATTGCATTTGTTCTTCCATAGCTTGTAGTTTTCGTTGTTGTCGGCTCATAGAAATTTCAACAGTCTTATGCAACACTTCAGGCTGTTGAGTTAAATGTATTCGAAATGTTTGGACCAATTCTTTATTTCTAGTTTCTATCTTATCCTTACCCTCTAGAGAAACCAAAGGGAAGGTGTAAGAAATCTTCAACGGATTATGAACCAGAGTCTTCAACATATGAAGGACACTAAGTACCGCTGTGATACATCTTCTGTTGTGCTCTTTAGTTCTGACTAAAGCCCACATGCATGCACAATTAGTGCTTTCTCTGTGCATCATAATGAGAAAGTATTGCCTTCATCCACTCTTTTAGTATGGGGAATGGCAAAGAGGAGAAGGTTATGTGATCAACGCATGAGAGAGTTAGATATCATATGCTAACCTGACTGTAACATGCTGAATATGATGAATTCTTCTTCCTTGAGTGTACAACTGAGATGACACAGGATGAATGATTGTAACATTCATCTTATTTTTCTACCCAACACATATCAGTTAATTATATTATTTTATATATTTGTGTGCTTTACCTATTTAAACCCAGTTAAACCTAGTTAGATTCCAAATTTTAGATACCCATTTACTTAATGATTTTTAGATGCTCATTTCGGTAGAAAATGATGCTATTATGTTGTAACATATATGGATCATATATTTTACCCCTTACACCTACCAATAATGTACCTGTGAAAAACAAATCCTTCATATTCTTCAACAATGTTATGCCCTACAATTTTCATATAAACACTTTATCTCATCATTGCTAATGTATATTTTGACTCTTGAGAATACTTAGTGAGTTAGTACTCCATGTTGTATAGCATGTATGTGACATTGATTCAAAGGAAAATGATGAACCCTTGAGTCTATGCAAAGGGAAGGGAGTTGTACTAAGATTGTTTACTTTATTTACAATATGTCAATTTCAACTAACATCTAACCATATTATGTGACTATTGATTTCTTAATAAACTAGAGCTTTTTTTGAAGTTATTACACTTGAATAAATAGATTCAACCACACAGTTTTCTTGCTTCTTTGCTTACTCTCCTTGTAAAATTGTGAATGTTGTGCCAGTTTTTAGCACCTTACAATTGTTCCTAAATTTTTTTTAGAGGAGAACCTAATACCCAAAAAATAGTACTTTAGAAAACTTATTCCATAGCATTGGAACATCAAATTGAATCTCTCATATATAATGGCTGGTTAAACCATTTCTTACTGGAAAAAAATAAAACAGCCTCATATTAAATACCATTGATTTTAGATAAGTTGAATATAATTCACGCTTTTTCTATACCAAAATATCTACACATTGTTCCTGCAACTATTAAAAGAGGATTATTCAAATATTGGATATATAAGTGTTTTTGTAATTAGGCTTCCACTGTTGTGATTTTGCTTATTGTTCTTATTATAGACGGCATGCAATGTGCAGGAACAGGTGCTTTCAAAAACTCCAACAATGACAATCAAATTACCATCAAGCAAAAACTTGTTACAAGGTATTTTTCTATATGGCATTTTGCAAAAGCACAACTGCAACATGATACCATCACAACACTAGCTTAAAGTCGTGTATTTTTGTCTTTTATTTTGACATGAAAGTTGTCTTAAACTTGTATTTTATTTTGGTGTAGTCTTTAATAAGATCATGCTTGTTTATGAGAGTTTTGTTACTTAAAATTTCTACAGGTACATGTTATGTACTAAGCAAATAGATTTTTTATCTACTTGGAACAAGAAACAAAGCTTCTCCTTTTTCATCCTTTTTTGTTATATAGAAATCTGTTTTTTTTTATTCTATTTAATCTCATTTCAGGTTTTTGTAATTTGTTTCATGAAACCTCGTACAACAAACAGATCTTGCACAATGTGTTGTTCTTTCATAGAGGGCATCCACAATAGCATGTTGGTTATTTTATTTGTAGTTGCAGTGTATATTAAAATCTTTAGCATGTTCTAAATGTAGTTACTACTCTTTGTGACTTGTTCTTTCATAGAGGGCATCATAAGAATATGTTGAACCATTATGTTGTACAATTGAAGATCAACTTGCAACATCTTCATAAAAGCATTGAAAAAAGAGAAGTTTAGAAGTTTAGGAAATTGCTTAATGTAAAAGAAAATAAAATGAAAAGAAGGTAGTTAAACTATGTGTTTCATTTTAATATGGTACCCTATTTCCTTAAAATTGCAGTAGGCTAAGATATAAGATAGAATAGACTTTGGATAGACATTTTTAAGATAAGATTTGTCTATTCCATGCATAGCTATTTTTTTCTTGAGATTTAGTCATATCCACAACAAGAACATTTGAAACAAGTTATGTTCTATAACTCTCTATTTACAACAATGAAAAATGAGTATGGTTGGTGAAAGTGGAGTATTGTTATACCCCACCAAGATTTAGTCCCTCAAAAGAAGTGACACACCATTTCATTCTGTCTAAACTATCACCTTAGTTAATGTTGCATTTGGGTAATGTAAGGGGAAATTTCTCTTAACTCGAAATTTCAAAAATTCAACATGTTTACCAAATCATGGGCAACCTACCAAAGAATTCAACCTTCTTCCCCCCAAGATCTAATGAAGTAGAGGAAAGTTTTTGAGATGAGATTTTGGGAAAAGACTTTAAATCTAAGTTGTTTAAACATTAAATGATTTGGATTTTTTCTTGGTTAAAATGATTGGAATCCGACGGTGCAATCTCAGATTCTGAATAACATATATCCTATTGAAATTGATTATGAATTCTAAATCCAAAATCAATGGTGATAGCCAAGATTCACTTAGTTATTTTAAATTTGGTTGTTGCTTTTGATGATGATGAAGATGATAACATCTAGTGATTTTTTTTGCACACTAACCTAATCTTGTAAACCTTACCATTCTATTTTTGAAATTGATTATGAATTTTCAATCCAATACCAATGGTGATAACCAATATTCACTTAGCTATTTTAAATTTGGTTATGAATTCACTTATTGATTATGAAGTGTTAAAATGTGCATATTTTGAATCCAAGGTTTCATCTGATAATGATGGCATTATAACTGACCAAGGCTAAATTAGTGTGGGTCAAATAGATAATAATCATTCATGTGATACCCATCTTTGTCATGCAGAGCTACTATGCTATGGCCTGTCATTGAAGGCCATTTACAAGACATAGCTAGTGAATCCATGGATGGATTGATATCTTCCACCAGATTCACTTCAAATAACATTTATATCCAACCCGGTTAATTCCTTTTCTCAATTCCACGACCTCTTAATTGGGTAGTACAAATTCCTATAGGGAAGCACATCCAGAACAGAACTAGGATCAGGCATGCAAACAATATTGGAGCACCATGCCAAAGATCGTTGGAACAATTCCTGCTTCCCACCACATCATCAGTGCTCAACAATGATATATCATTTTTCTTGTCACAATAGATAATTTGGCCATTTGTACTATCCTCATCTGAATTTGTATGATGTGTTGTTTTATTTCTCTTTTAAAATTATCCTGATATGGGCCTCCTTGCAAAAATGTTATATGCAATTTCAATACCTAAAGAGCACAAGGAAGATGAGAAGAACCGACCTGTATATATTTGTAATTTGTAATAAACTTTGATTTGTCATTAACATATCCCATAAAGAAATCTTTGCTTCCAAAAATTCATCAGTTTTAGGTTCTTTGTTTCTGATCATAGAATAAATTGTCTTCTTTGAGTCAATGCCATTTGGGATTTCCCCCCTTCACACATAAACCCTTTCGGCTCAAGTCTTCCTGAAGGTAGGATAATCATTATTACGGATTTGTTTCATGATATTAAGCATAATCACCAACCTCAATTAAAGAAATTTTTATTATTCAAATTAATTAAATTTGAAATTTTTTCCTTTTCACCATTATTATGAATTATAATTGAATTTTTATTTATTTTCACATTAGAGAGGAATATTAGTAGATATCTTAGTTTATTACTAGATATCTTACTCCTCCCCAACATAATACATATTCAAAGTGTGAAGGTTTTTAATCATTGTGCTGAAGCTTATAGTTTTTTACTGAATATAGTTTGGCCATAAAACAAGCCTTGAAACAAGTATATTAGATGGCTGCTTATTTTTCTGATGATTAGAAAGGAATATTACCATAGGGAATGACCCTAAAACAAGTAGGCTACATAGCCATTTCACCCAAACTGATCTCCAAACATCTTTTCCAATTGACTGGTCCTTAAAAGGGTTTTTAAAAAAATATCCCAGGTAGAACAGTAAGTCGTACGAATAATCGAATCCTGGGTATTGTTTTCTTTGAATTTTCCTCTTGGGTATTAGCTTAATTTATTTTATTATAAAATATAAAATATAACTTTGTAATAAGGTTAATAAGTTAGCTCGTTTAATAGCTCAGAGGGGTTGGTTGGAGTTCGATTTCAAAGACCATTTGATTTTTTTTTAATTTCTAAACATCATAATATATCACCCATATTTGAACTCTTGAAAGGAAATTATCTTAACCATTAGAATACCAACCCATCAGCAACAGGGACGTCATGACTGTGAAAATTTGAATTAGATTATGTGTACTATGGTACTGCTATGTTGAACATAGTCGAGGAAACTCCACGCTGCGATATGATTTGGTTGTTGAGGTGGATAGGTGTGGATCTGCATAATCCTTCATCTTTAATTGTACAGAGGCCGAGGGCTATCGGGTTGGTGGTGCCCTTTCTCTTGGGCGAGAAAGTGAGCTTGGAGGATATGGCTCTTGATCCATTCATTCCATGGCTTTCCTCATTTGTAATGCTGAAGCCATTTTATGAAGGGAATGGAAAGGATGTCACTAATATCAAGAAAATCATTTTATGAGTTGAATTGTATTTTTGACACATAGCAATGATAAGTTCATAGTACATATACATTTGTGTCCATATTACACTACATTATTAGAATGAATGTCGACTCAAATAAATAAATTAGAAATGTGACTAAATTCAATTATGGTTACACTTGGGACTACCGTTTAACCTATACATAAACTCACAACTTAATGAAGCTTAATTCTCGATGTTGGAATATATCATTAAGAAAACTAAGAGCATACAACTCG
The DNA here is from genome assembly GCA_001517045.1 of Pseudotsuga menziesii. Classification (NCBI taxonomy): domain Eukaryota; kingdom Viridiplantae; phylum Streptophyta; class Pinopsida; order Pinales; family Pinaceae; genus Pseudotsuga; species Pseudotsuga menziesii. The sequence goes on along the minus strand of LPNX010318977.1, from coordinate 58,005 downwards.
ATAAATGAGATGTACTATGGACATTAATGTTGGTAATTGATTTGGCCATTATGGTAAGGATTACACAGGATCTCTCATAGTGATATACGATCATGAATCATGATGGCACACATATTTTGTCATGTCTTAATTGCTTTTCAACGCTGATGATATCAATGTGATTGAGAAGGAGAGTTAGTCATAGCCGTCTTTATGTGAGGACGCAAATGCAGGGCTTCAACAAGAAAGAAAAAAGAACCACAATAAAACTTTAAGAAGAAACCAGACACATAACAAAATGTTCCTTATCAGCATGGGTTAGCCAGAGGGACTGATCTCTGTACATGTAATCTCGTGTTTATAACACTTGTTGTATTTATGTTGGTTCCACGATTTATGTTTATATTAAATAATTTAATTTTCAATTATAAAAAAGAATTTAATTTTCAATTAATATATGCTTAATTTTTAATTATTAAGCCACATGTAATGTAACATACAAAATTTTGCAAAGTTAACATGTTACTTTAATGGTGTAATTGAAATTGTGACATTTTAAATAATGAATTGGATGATTGGGAATATGTGTTATTCATTGTAAATAATCAATTTTTATGACAACTTCATTCATTTTTAATATGATATCTCAAGATTTTTTCAAAGAGTGGTGAATTTCCTATATCAACAGATGGTAAAATTGTTGTGTCCTTTTTTGTAGTATTTCATGTTAAAGAGAAACAGATGGTGAAATTGTTGTATCATTTTTTGCAGTATTTCATGCCATTAATCTCATTCCTTTGTAATTTTTACTAGTACATTACCACCCTCCTGTAGATTTATCCTCTTTTCCTTTATTTTCCAGATGTAGGATGGTAGTAATCATTAACCAAAATATTGAGTGGCAAACCCAAGGAACTCATTAGGACTTGATCTTGAGATTTCCATAATTTCATGACAATTTGAAATATAAATGTATGTTGATAATCTATAGAACCGGTATGAAGTCATTAAGCTGCAACAAAGTTTACATATAAATAGATATAGAGTGTTTTCCTTGAAGTTTAATTGTCTAAAGAAGACAAGTCTAAGAATTATCCATCAATTGTCCATAACTCCAAGCAAATAACTCCTCCCTACAACTTTCTGCAAATAGAGTAGGTGGCAATGTCGAGGACATTGCCACCACGTGGCTCTTGTTTAAATTGTTTTTATACTCAACCTTCCTCCAAACTTACATATACATATACAATTTAACATAAAGTTACAAAACTTTGCATAGCACCATAGTCACTCATCACAACATAAAAAAAATAAAAATAAAGGTGAAGTTCTATGCATAAAATGTTCCAATATAATTATTTATAACCATTATAAAAAAAACAACTATTCATATCAACATTTATATAAATATTTATATTATACAAATAATTAATATAATTATTTATAACCATTATAAAAAAAACAACTATTCATATCAACATTTATATAAATATTTATATTATACAAATAATTAAAACATTTAAATTTTTATTATTTCAATAGCCATCTCATAAACATATTAATTATTTTGTATTATCTTAGTAACCATCTCATAAACATATTAATTAATGTCATATAGAATATTTTTTAACATGAATCTTTGTCAATTGTGATATCATATATTTATTATTAAATAAAAACTTCAATGTGTGAGTATGTCTCAGTGTGACTCTCTTCATGTTTAGAGTTGTTTTAACCAACACCTATGTATTCTCTTCCCAAACACATATATTTTATAACCATATATAATGGGCTTTATTTAATGGAGAGTATATACACAAAATATGTCTCCTATCATCTCAATGGGCCAAGATGAGGTGACAATGTATGCCTAAATTTGCATGATCTATTCCATTGCTAAAACGTCTATATTCCTTCTAAAAAGAATACCATGAAGATCATAATGCACATGTAAATTTGATAACTTATTCCTGAAATTGGATGAGGCAGTTGGGGTTTTGTTGGATAGAGCAAAAATATTGTCTCCACGCTTCTGATCCCTGAAAACAATACGAATGGATGAAGGCTGAAAATACTAGCTTAATTAACTATTATTCATTTGTGATCACGGTCAAATAAGCTGGAGCTTTTTTTGAAGTTATTACATTTGAACAAATAGATTCAACCACACAGTTTTCTTACTTCTTTGCTTACTCTCCTTGTAAAATTGTGATTGTTGTGTCAGTTTTTAGCACCTTACAGTTGTTCCTAGTTTTTTTTAGAGGAGAACCTAATACCCAAAAAAATAGTCCATTACAAAACTTATTCTGTAGCATTGGAACATCAAATTGAATCTCTCATATATAATGGTTGGTTAAGCCATTTCTTACTGGCAAAAAATAAAATGACCTCATATTAAATACCATTCATTTTAGATAAGTTGAACATTGATTTTAGATTAGTTGAATATAATTCACGCTTTTTCTATACAAAAATATCTACACATTGTTCCTACAACTATTAAAAGAGGATTATTCAAATATTGGCTATATAAGTTTTTTTGTAATTAGGCTTCCACTGTTGTGACTTTGCTTCTTGTTCTTATTATAGACTAGATGCAATGTGCAGGAACAGGTGCTTTCAAAAAATCCAGCAATGACAATCAGATTACCATCAAGCAAAAACTTGTTACAAGGTATTTTGTTATATAGCATTTTGCAAAAGCACAACTGCAACATGATACCATCACAACACTAGATTAAAGTCGTGTATTATTGGTCTTCTATTTTGACATGAAAGTTGTCTTAAACTTGTCTTTTATTTTGGTGTAGTCTTTAATAATCTCATGCTTGTTTCTGAGAGTTTTGTTACTTAAATTTCTATAGGTGCATGTTATGTACTAAGCAAATAGATTTTTTATCTACTTGGAACAATAAAAAAACACTTCTCCTTTTTTGCTATATAGAAATCTGGTTTTTTTTATTCTATTTAATCTCATTTCAGGTTTTTGTAATTTGTTTCATGAAACCTCCTGCAACAAACAGATCTTGCACAATGTGTTGTTCTTTCATAGAGGGAATCCACAATAGCATGTTGGTTATTTTATTTGTAGTTGCAGTGTATATTAAACTCTTTAGCATGTTCTAAATGTAGTTACTGCTCTTTGTGACTTGTATCTTCAACACACTCAATCCATGCCACTGTATTATGATAATAAGAATGAGATTCAACTCATAAAGAATCTAGCGTTTCAAGTGAATGCGAGGCCATTTAAATTCACAACCACTTCATTTGGATTAGTTCATAAGAATATGTTGATCCACTATGTTGTACAATTGAAGATCAACTTGCAACATCTTCATAAAAGCATTGAAAAAAGAGAAGTTTAGAAGTTTAGAAAATTGCTTAATGTAAAAGAAACTAAAATGAAAAGAAGGTAGTTAAACTATGTATTTCATTTTAATATGGTTCCCTATTTCCTTAAAATTGCAATAGGCTAAGATATAAGATAGAATAGACTTTGGATAGACATTTTTAAGATAAAATTTGTCTATTCCATGCATAGCTATTTTTTGCTTGACATTTAATCGTATCCGCAACAAGAAAATTTGAAACAAGTTATGTTCTATAACTCTCTATTTACAACAATGAAAAATGAGTATGGTTGGTGAAAGTGGAGTATTGTTATACCCAACCAAGATTCAGTCCCTCAAAAGAAGTGACCCACCATTTCATTATGTCTAAACTATCACCTTAGTTAATGTTGCATTTGGGTAATGTAAGGGAAAATTTATCTTAACTCGAAATTTCAAAAATTCAACATGTTTACCAAATCATGGGCAACCTACCAAAGAATTCAACCTTCTTCCCCTCAAGAGATGATAAGTAGAGGAAATTTTTGGAGATGAGATTTTGGGAAAAGACTTTAAATCTGAGTTGTTTAAACATTAAATGATTTGGATTTTTTCCTGGTTAAAATGATTGGAATCCGACGATGCAATCTTAGATTCTAAATAACATATATCCTGTTGAAATTGATTATGAATTCTAAATCCAAAATCAATGGTGATAGCCAATATTCACTTAGTTATTTTAACTTTGGTTGTTTCTTTTGATGATGATGAAGATGATAACGTCTAGTGATTTTTTTGCATACTAACCTAATCTTGTAAACCTTACCATTCTATTTTTGAAATTGATTATGAATTCTCAATCCAATACCAATGGTGATAGCCAATATTCACTTAGCTATTTTAAATTTGGTTATGAATTCACTTATTGATTATGACGTGTTAAAAATGTGCATATTTTGAATCCAATGTTTCATTTGATCATGATGGTATTATAACTGACCAAGGCTAAACTAGTTTGGGTCAAATAGATAATAATCATTCATGTGATACCCATCTTTGTCATGCAGAGCTACTACGATATGGCTTGTCAATGAAGGCCATTTACAGGTCATAGCTAGTGAATCCATGCATGGATTGATATCTTCCACCAGCTTCACTTCAATAACATTTACATCCAACCCGGTTAATTCCTTTTCTCAATTCCACCACCTCTTAAATTGGTAGTACAAATTCCTATAGGGAAGCACATCCGGAACAGAACTAGGATCAAGCATGCAAACAATATTGGAGCACCATGCCGAAGGCCGTTGGAACAATTCATGCTTCCCACCACATCATCAGTGCTCAACAATGATATATCCTTTTTCTTGTCACAATAAATAATTTGGCCATTTGTACTATCCTCATCTGAATTTGTATGATGTGTTGTTTTATTTCTCTTTTAAAATTATCCTGATACAGACCTCCTTGCAAAATTTTTATATGCAATTTCAATACCTAAAGAGCACAAAGAAGATGAGAAGAACTGACCTGGATATATTTGTAATTTGTAATAAACTTTGATTTGTCGTTAACATATCTCATAAAGAAATCTTTGCTTCCAAAAAATTATCAATTTTAGGCTCTTTGTTTCTGATCATAGAATAAATTGTCTTCTTTGAGTCAATGCCATTTGGGATTTTCCCCTTTCACACATAAATCCTTTCAGCTCAAGTCTTCCTGAAGGTAGGCTAATCGTTATTGTGGATTTCTTTCATGATAATAAGCATAATCACCTACCTCAATTAAAGAAATTTTTATTATTCAAATTAATTAAATTTGAAATTTTTTCCTTTCCACCATTATTATAAATTATAATTGAATTTTTATTTATTTTCACATTAGAGAGGAATATTAGTAGATATCTTAGTTTATTACTAGATATCTTACTCCTCCCCAACATAATACATATTCAAAGTGTGAAGGATTTTAATCATTGTGCTGAAGCTTATAGTTTTTTACTGAATATAGTTCGGCCCTGAAACAAGCCCTGAAACAAGTATATTAGATGGCTGGTTTTTTTTTGATGATTAGAAAGGAATATTACCATAGGGCATGACCCTGAAACAAGTAGGCTACATAGCTATTTCACCCAAACTGATCTCCAAACATCTTTTCCAATTGATTGGTCCTTAAAAGGGTTTTTTTTAAATTATCCCAGGTGGAATAGTAAGTGAATAACCGAATCCTGGGTATTGTTTTCTTTGGATTTTCCTCTTGGGTATTAGCTTAATTTGTTTTATTATAACATATAAAATATAACTTTGTAACAAGGTTAATAAGTTAGCTTGTTTAATAGCTCGGAGGGGTTGGTTGGAGTTCGATTTCAAAGACCATTTGATTTTTTTTAAATTTGGGGTTGGTTGGAGTTCGATTTCAAAGACCATTTGAATTTATTTTAAATTTATAAACATCATAATTTATCACCCATATTTGAACACTTGACAGGAAATTATCTTAACCATTAAAATACCAACCCATCAACAACAGGGACGTCATAACTGTGAAAAGTTGAATTAGATTACGTGTACAATGGTACTGCTGTGTTGAACATAGTCGGGGAAACTCCACGTTGCGATATAATTTGGTTGTTGAGGTGGATAGGTGTGGATCTGCATAATCCCTCATCTTTAATTGTACAAAGGCCGAGGGCTATCGGGTTGGTGGTGCCCTTTCTCTTGGGGGAGAAGGTGAGCTTGGAGGATATGGCTCTTGATCCATTCATTCCATGGCTTTCCTCATTTGTATCGCTGAAGCCATTTTATGAAGGGAATGAAAAGGATGTCACTGATATCAAAAAAACCATTTTATGAGCTGAAATTGCATTTTTGACACATAGCAACGATAAGTTCATAGTACATATTTGTGTCCATATTACAATACATTATTAGAATGAATGTCGACTCAAATAAATAAATTAGAAATGTGACTAAATTCAATTATGGTTACACTTGGGACTACGGTTTAACCTATACATAAACTCACAACTTAATGAAGCTTAATTCCCAACGTTGAAATATGTCATTAAGAAAACTAATAGCATACAACTCGATAATTGAGATGTACTCTGGACATTAATGTTGGTAATTGATTTGGCCATTATGGTAAGGATTACGCGGGATCTCTCATAGTGATATACGATCATGAATTACGATGGCACACATATTTTGTCATGTCTTAATTGCTTAATTTCATTAAAATCAATACCTTCTTTTTGGGCAAATCCCTTCACCACCAACCTTGCCTTGTATCTCTCCTTCTTTCCTTCACCCTCATGCTTGATCTTGTACACCCACTTGTTTTGAAGAGATTTTCTTCCTTTTGGAAGCTTCACTAGCTCCCATGTTTTTGTTCTCCAACAAACAAACAATTTCTTCCTGCATGGCTTTCTTCCAATCTTTTCTATGATCATCATCACAAGCCTCCTGAAAACAATGAGGTTCACCTTCATCAGTTAACAAAATACAATTTGAGGGAGGATACCTTTGTGATGGCTTATGAGGCCTAGTGGACATGCGAATCGGTTGTGGTGGTATATTTTCTGGTTGGATCTCTTATAGTGGCTACTGCAAGGATTCTTCTTCTTGCTGCCCATAATTTTTCAGCAGTCTATCCATCATCTTCAACTGGTTGTCCACCATTTTCTGCCTGCTGTCCATTATTTTCTTACAATGGTGGGATGTTTTCTTGTTGCTCAACAAACCTATTAGTTAACTTCTTGACCTTCATATCACATGTAGGCTTCTTGAACATTTCTAACTCATTGAATATGACATCACTGCTTATAATAATTTTGGATTTAACCAGATCCCACAATCGATAACCAAATTCACCATCAGCATACCCAAAGAAAAATACATTTCATGGATTTGTTATATAATTTGGTTCTTTGCTCTTTGGGAATGTGTACAAATGCTTCACATCCAAAAGTTTTCAAGTGAGAGTAGTTTACCTTCTTGCTGGTCCAAACTTCTTTAGGGATGCCACCGTCCAAGGCTGTTGTAGGCGATCGGTTGATGAGATAACAAGCTGTCATCATTGCTTCTACCCAAAAATGCTTCTCGAACCCAGAGTTTGACAACATGCTTCTCACCTTATCCATGATGATGTGATTCATCCTTTCTGCAGTACCATTTTGTTGAGAATTACCATGGACAATATTCTCATGCTTTATGCCAAATTTGTTGCAATAGTCCTTGAAGGCATTGGAGCAATATTCCCCACTGTTATCTGTCCTTAAGCACTTGAGTAGTTTGTTAGTCTCTCTTTCAACACCGACATGAAATTTTTTATATATCTCAAATACCTCATATTTTCTCTTCATAGGATATGCCCAAACTTTTCTAGATGCATCATCTATGAAAGTAAAAAAATATGAAGCTCCTCCTAGAGACTTAACATTCACCAGCCCAAACACATTAGAGTGTACCAATTCCAATAGATTATTTTTTCTTTCATGGCCTCCTCTCACAAATGAGACTCTGCGTTTCCTACCATATATACAATGCTCCCAAAGATCAAGTTCATAAGATTTCAAACCTAGAAGACGATTTTTGCCAACAATAATTTTTAGGCCCTTTTCGCTCATGTGGCCCAAATGCTCATGCCACAAATCTGGTGAGGTTTCTTCTTTTGCAACAACAACCACATTTTATTTTCTTGTTGTTTCTCTCAATGTATACAGTGTACCTGTTTTGAATCCTCTAGCCATGACCAATGCTCCTTTGCTAATTTTCTAGCCACTCTTTCCAAAGCTAGTGGAGCAACCTTCATCATCCACTTGTCCCACTGAGATTAGGCTCATGCGCATCTCTAGAACAGGCTTGACTTGTTTTAACAGTATATCATGCCCATCCTTTGTTTGGATTTGGACATCTCCCACTCCAACAATGTCACAAAATTGATTGTTTCCTAGATATACTCGGCCATAGTCTCCAACTTCATATGAGACAAAATTGGTTTTGGATGGGGTTACATGGTGAGATTCCCCAGATTCTAGAATCCAATCGATGCCATTGCTAGAGGTGTATAGGCATACATCTTCCATTGAAACAGTAAATAAAACATCACTATCTAAAACTACCGCAGTGGTCTCACCTTCATTTGTGTTCACTGATTTTTGGTTTGAGCTAGCTGATTTATGTTCCTTCTATTATTTCTTCCATATCTAACATTCTCTTTTCATGTGTCCTGGTTTTCCACAATGATAGCAAGTAATTGTGCCTCTTCTTGATTTTGATCTACCCCTTGACTTGGAACGCCCTTGCACGATCAGCTATGGTGAGAGCTTCTCCTCCCTAGTTTTCTGCCACTGATTTTCATCATAGTTCCTCATTCATTAAGTTGTTGCTAACATCATCAAACTTTAGGGTCCCTGCAAGAGCTGAAGTGCTTATGGCAACTATCAAATTCTCCCAGCTGTCTGGCATGGAGCACATGAGTAGGATGGCTCTGATTTCATCATCCAACACAATTTTAACAGAGGCAAGCTGACTGGTAATGATGTTGAATTTATTTAGGTGCTCTACAACTGAAGCACCCTCCTTCATCTTCAAATTGTACAACTTCTTCATCAAAAACACCTTGTTTGATGCTGTGTTTTTCTCATACAGATCATGTAATTTTTTCCATAGATCTACTGTTGTCTTCTCTCCAACCACATTGAAGTAGACTTTCTTTGCTAAGTATTGCCTTATTGTAGCAATGGCCTTCCTGTGAAGCTTGTTCAATTTTTCTTCTGTCATTGATGAAGGTTTACTTGCTGCTCCTTCAATGGACAAATATTGATCTTTTAAGATCAGTATGTATTCCATTTGTGCTTTCCACAGAGCAAAATTAGTCCCATTTAGCTTCTCCATGTCACTCACAGTTGTACTCTCCATGTTGCTTCAAATAGCACTACCGAAAACGCCCACTCTCCAATTCTGGCCTCCTCAAAATCTCACAGAATTACACGCAGAGAAAATGCACACTAGACAACCTCTAATGGCCAGCGTTTTCTACAGCAGGGGCTGGCTCTGATACCGGTTGTTGAGAATAGAGCAGCTAACTTTTGAATCTCTGTACCAAAATGAGTTAACACCTTCCTTCAGTCCCTGTTTATGTCAGCTACATCTAATTCTTCACCTGTTGATTTTTGGAATATGTATAGCAGATAGCCTGTTATCCAATACACAACAAATATAAAAGAAAACTAACTGACACATAAACTGATTGAATCAACATACAAGAAAAATATTTAGTCAAAAACAACCATCATGAAACGAATATACAGACATATAAACACATATACTGAAAAATAGATATGGGTACAAAACTGTGTTTTTATTTCCTTCAGTGTTCCTTTACATTAACCAGCAGCTGCGGCAAAGAAAAACCAACACCAGAAATTTTTTATTGCACGGAAGAATTACATTGGAAAAATCTAGAATACATGGCGTCCTAGAGACTTCTCGAGATGTTGGTGTGGAGATTAACTTCTTTAGAAAGTATCTGATCATTTAATACCGTAGTTATTTTTCAACTACCAACTGCAAAAAAGAAAGAAGAGCCGGCAAGGGTTGATGAGCTGGCTTAACAACCAATTTTGCAGGAATTTGTTTTCACCTACCAACAACCCCATACGTGTTTTAGATTTTCAATTATATATATATATGGAGAGTCCATATATGCGCTGGGATCAATGTCTGCGTTTTTTTAAGGATCTACAATATGTGTTGTTTTTTAATTATAAAAGCTCATATCCGTCTCGGTAGCAGGATTAAATCCTTGACGATCTCTGTACATGTAACTGCGTTTGAGTCTCTATTTATGTAATTGCCTTTGAGTCTCAGTATATGTAACTGCGTTTGAGTCTCTGTATATGACTGTGTTTGAGTCTCTGTATGTGCCTGCGATTGAACTTAATTCAGGTCGACATTGTTGTGTCTATGTTTTTCTAGTTATCATAGAACCAACATTTTTTGCGTTGATCATACTTACATATCCGTATTTTAATCCTTGTTGGTTTGGGCGTGAATGCCTATGTAATAATCCTTTTCTTTTTATACATGCGTCAATGTTAATATATAGAAATGATGTTACCTTATTCCTTTGTTTGAAGGATCGAATGATATATGGACACTAGAAAAGTATGAAGTGTTTTGCGTACCTATCATAGATCATATAGGCAATGTCTGAATGGATTATCATAGATCATATAGGCACTGTCTGAATGGATTATACTTTCTTTTAATTTGACTTCCACACAAATCATATGGAATATGCTATGTACATCTTATCACATGAAAATTGTAGTAACATGGCTAGTAAAGACAATTGGTAGGTAATTGGGATTATATATATAATGAAATTGATTTATAAGAGGAAGGGTGAGAATTATTTATAAGTATAATATTTTTAGTGTGATAAAGCGGAAATATATTTTATGTTTAAATATGTATGTTTAATAATTATAGATTTGTAACTTAAATATTTTATTCAAATATATATTATTTAAATGATGTTTCTTGGGGATATCAATGGATTTGAGGGACATATTATTAGATATATAAGGTTAATTAGAGAATTTTAGCATAATGGATTAGTTAAACAAATATTAAAATTCATTTCTCAATATTTGTTTTATGACAAAGTCCCTTTAATTATAAATAAATTCAATAATTATTCAAACCTATGATCCAAGGGCTGTGAAGGATTACTAATACCTTCTAGCAACATCACATATCCATTCCGATCCAATTCAGACATAAATTCCACCTCTAAAGGTCATTTACTCTTAATCATGATTAACTAGTAATTAGTGTTCCAATTACGAACTTAACGACAATTAGCACACAATTGATGGTATTTATTATAATTTTATATGTTTATCACTTAACCACTGTTTATCAATTCCAATGGATAATTAACATCTAATAACATGTAAATCAAGGCTATTTACCAATTTTCAATTAATCAAACATACTAATTATGAAAGTGATTCCACTAGTTAACTAGTTGTTCAATACTAACAACTAATCTTGCACAAATTTGACACCCAACCATGCCAATGAAACAAAACGTGAACCTATAGCCATTATACACATATTTAAGCATGCATGTGCAACAAAATAAAGTACTTTTGTAGATATGATCCGATTACATAAACAAATGATATTTCAAGTTCAATCAGTATAACTAGTTAATAAACACTGCCAGGAATTCAATCAAACCAATCATACCGAGTTGCAAGGCACACAAAGGTGAAGGTACAATCTAGAAAATAAAATTCTACAACCCAAGAAAAACACCAATAATAGAGAATATGGTTGTACATTCATCTTTTACCAAAAACAAAGATTCAAATCCAAAAAATATTTGTCAATTTCACTACAATGTACCCAGTTTTCAATTGAACTTTCCAAATGCCAAATAAAGAGAAATATATGAATATTGTAGCTCAGGTAAAGCATATTACGGATCACCTAATTTCATATGGTTGTAGCTTTCCACCCATATACATCCCATTAAACAATCTACAAAATAAGTTAATTCTACTCATCCGAATTTACTAGTAATTCTAGGAATCACTAGAATAATTAAATCCATAACTCATAGAATATTCAAATGCAATTCCAACTTTAAATAACATGTTTTATTAGTCATAACAGAGGTATATCTCATTCTAACATTTTTTCAAACACTTCATATGCAAAGTCACAAATATACTCAAAACAATTGCATTGAAGGAGTTAGAAACTGGAAATTGATATAGAATTTTCGTAGACATTTCCCCAACACTACCTAGAATATTTATCCTCACATTCTCACACACATTTCAATATTATTTATCATATATAAGCATAAAAGTAACACTTAGGTATTTTTACAAACACTTTGTGCGATAATTCTCCAAACTATGCCAAACAGTCCGATCGAAGAACTAGTTTTCGAATAAAAGGTAGAAGTATCAAAGAGAAGTGTCCTAAACTATTTAGAGGATATTGTACCATCAAAATACATAATATATAATGAACAAGGGAAGAAATATCAGTTATGTAGCAGAGGTACCAAATAATTATTTTCTCAAACAAGTTGTGCACAAAATCCCAAAAACTAGTTTCCAATTCCTTCATAAAATTTACTTGCATAAATAGATTGAATTTTATGAGAAATTTATTCCATAAATAAATCATACATTTCATGTGCATCCATAAATAAATCATATCAAATCCAATTAAATTAAATAAACATGAGATAAATCACTTATCTTATCAATGCGCAACTAACATCATCTAGACCACATTCCACCCAGCCTTTGGCACTGCCAAGCCAGATCTCACTTTGACAGGACACCCCCGAGATGATGCCACATATCCACAATAGAGGCACACTAAATAAAAACTCAAGCATTAGCTTGAGAATACAAAACTCTATTCCTCACCACACACTTCCTATTCCAGATCCCCTAGAACATCAAGATATCTCCATTCACCACTAGGATTTATGTGCAGTTCTAGGACAGACCCAAGTAGTAGAAATGGAGGAACTACACCATAGTATTCTGGGATTACCGTAAACACCATACAAGATCACAATGCTTCAAGTACAAATTTCATTCACATACAAATCATTCCTGGTTTCCCAAGCTCTCACCATCAAACGTATAAATAACCGTAATCAACAACCATCCAAAAGAACCATGAAAAACAACCCCAAGCCAGGGATATCAAACAAGTATTTATAGAACAAAGAAGGTAATTCTAAATCAATGGGGTCAAATCAAACCAAGGTAAGCCAACTTGAGTCAATCCAAGGGGGGTAATTCAACCACAAGAGGTTAACTCTAATCTAACCCAAGCAATTCGAGTTTCAAGGAGAATGAGTCCAAGCCACTCCACCCAACTCAAATTCATGTGGACATATCATCCATGAAGATGAATCAAAATGAGTGAGGTGAGGTGTCACACAAGCCAAGGCATATTCCCAAAATAGAAAAGTGGGGTTACACAAGGATTTACAAAAGAGTCACACAAGGATTTACACAAGGAGTTACATAAGTATTTACACAAATTTTGAGGTGTTAAGGCTAAAAATATCCAATGAGGGAACACTTGTGGAAATGGGAGTTACAAAACCAACTGTAACCTCCACAATATAGTTACAGAACCACCAAACGGGATCAATCAACAAGTGGCACCCACCCAAACACTAAGGAGACCCACTAAATCATGAATCAGGTTCAATAATACCAACATAGGCTAAAATAATCAAAATTTGGGTCTGTTGTACAATGTTTGGGTGATGATTAACTAATAAAGCCACAAAACATAAATATGGACCAAGATGAACCAAACAAGTTCTAAAGTGATAGAAATGTCCCCATTCCCCCTCACATTGTGGATCTAGGCCTCCTATACTCTTTTAGTGGTTCTCGATGTGCCAATTTTTTTCATTAATTAATTATTTACAAAACAATAATAATGTATCTAGGTCCTTAAAGACCCTTTTTTGGCACCCTGTGACACAATAATGAGCAATGTCAAATTACATATGTTTGGGGCTTAACACAGATGGTATTACATCCCCTCCCAGTTAAACCATGCATCATCCTCGATGCATAGTACATACATGCTTTTACAACTTTCAAAGGGATCACTACCTTCAATTTTCAAGTAGTATTTCTCAGAATTCCTCTTCTGAGAAACCACAATACTTCCCATTACTACTTTCATGTTCGTCTTCACTTCTTATGTGATGTGACTCCCTTCACTTAGCTTGTTCCTCAAGATATCACCATCCCATTTTTTGGCTTCCTATGTGAGAACCAAGACTAGTAGCAAGGGTCAATACTCAATTGCCATTACAGGGTCTTCAAATATAAACACAGATACATTCACCTGAAAATCATATTTCAATCAACCATATGATTAACATTAGGTATAAAAATGTACGATACATGATACAAGAGTATTCTTTAGATACGAAACCATGAACATAAAGATAACATAATCGGTCACCATGGAACCTATACATAATACAACTACATGAATAACACATGAGCGAATACTTATCTAAAATTTGGGCAACTAGCTTCAACAGAATAATGTTCCTCCCACGAGAAGAGCACAATCAATTTAACAACTCTCAGAACTACCTCTTCTGAGAACCTCAATGCTTCCCACTACTACTTTCCTGTATGTATCCACTTCCTCTAGGGTCACTGTCCCATTTCCTGGCTTCCTGTGCGAGAACTTGGACTAGTAGAGTGACATGATGGAAGAAAAGGGGTGAAAATCCACCAGACTACCTATATGGAAAGAGATACTAGACTGTTGTACGAGGGAATCCAAGAACTCAGTTCCAACAACTAAACCATATTCTTCAACAAAGAAACTTGAAATAGAGATGCTTCTTTAACAAGGATGTTTTTTACATTCCCAACAGACACATGGTTAGCAGTAACCATATATACTATTCAACAAGATTCTTAAAATACATTTAAAAAAAAATTCTAATTAATTACATCAAATAATTCAGTATATGCAAGGTACTCGAGATATAGATACTTCTTCAACAAAATACTTGAAATAGAGTCTAATTGAATCTTATTCTAATTAATTTCAATCATATGAAATGCATCTAATATACATGAAATGTTTTCAAATAATTCAATCACGTGATATGCATTACCAAGATGTTTTTACATGATTTATCACTTAAATAATTTTCCTACAAGGATGCATGAAGTGTCACCAAGATATTTTTCAAACAATATGCATGAACTATCACTATGATATTTTACAAAGGTTCATTTTAGAAAATGTATTTGATATACTACAAGGATACCCTAACAAGATACTTTAAACAAAGATCACAAGGATATATTTTCTTTCAAAAAAATCCATCGATAGTTTCATAATAAAGATACTAGTACCACATTCTACACAATTAGTATTGAATATATAAGGATACACGAAGTTCATCTTCAATAAAAGTACCTATATCATACTTAATCAGTTACACAATTAGTACTTACTTTTCAACAACGATATATGAAATACCACCAAGTTATTACTAGTATACCTTTCAATAATGACACAAGATACTTTTCTAATGAACATCACAAGGATGAATATTTTCAAAGATCACCTAAATAATTTTTCATTTTAATGTAACAAGAAAAACAAAGTTATATTCAACAGTTCTAATCTATCTAAGAACCAAAAAGGGCCATAACAACATATTACTTTTCATCTCAACAAAAAGCATAATTATGCTTAGAGATCATTCAAAAATCCATTATTCATCAACTAATATCAATCATACATCGACCCTCATGCATACATCATCCATATAGACATTGATCATCAATTCATTATATCTCAACCTATATCAATCATATATCGATCATGTAATATCAACCAAGGACAAACATACACGCATCAACTGACCATACAAGCATCAATCATAGTACATCAATCAAAACACATAAACCATAATACATAAACCATCATACATCAATTAGAATACATTAATCAGAATACTTCAATTAGAATACACAATCAAAATACATTAACCAGGATTCGTCAAGCAAAAGACAATTATCATAATACATCAATCACAATAGATAACCGACATACATCAGTTGGAATACATTAATACACAATCAAAATACATCAACCAAGATTCATCAAGTAGAAGACAATGATCATAATACATCGATAAGAATACACCATCCATAATACATCAACCAAAATGTATCAATCATACACACAAAAACCATAACAACCAAGTACAATCAATAATATCCATACATACAATGATGATAATGTCATACAGGTATCAACCGTTAATCATCCAATGTTAAGTAATAACATCCAATAGAAACCAATAATATCAAACAACATACATCAACTATAGAAATCATATTGAATAGTTACTATTTATCATAACATTACATAGAATTATTAGCACATGAAGATATATATAATAATACATTACATTACTAATTATTTACATGTAGCACGCTACTTATCAATCAAAGTAAATACATAGTCACCTCAAACAACCAAACATCCTATCACCAAAATCTTCTAATATTCTACAATAAAACAATTACTAGCTATACAACACACTATCATACACTCATACCATATACCATACTTACTACTACTATGTATTATATACATACACTCATTTTTGTTTACATATATATTATAATTCTTCAATCATGTATCATATTAATATTAATCGCATACACAACATATTAGTCATATAACATATATATTCCATAATTAATATACTCATAGAATTATTATGTTATACCATAATATCAATACAATTATAACAATAATTGCATAACACAATACTATCATATTAGATACGTATTATAACATATATACTAACATAACACTCTTGATCACACTACACTTCCTAATATTTTCAAACTCCGAAATACTTTCAAGCACTTTAAAATATTCTCAATTACTTCCAAACACTCCCAAACACTTCCATATACTTCCAAACACTTCCAAGTACCTCCAAATACCTCCAAACACTCAAACACTTCCAAACACCTCCAAATTTTACACTTACGTCATTACATACGTTCATCTCTATACATATAGTAGATTCACAATATTACATACATGTAATACTAATAACTATTACATATAATAAAATACACATTATAGTATATACACACATTCAATCATTCGTAGTATATATAATAATGCATGCGTACTTATATATAATTTCAACAACTATACATATCACCCATATCATATTATACATATTTATGTCGATGTCATATATATATAATATTATCTTATACTACAATACTACTTACTTATACAAAAAAAAAAAAATTAAGAGAATATGAGTCATTAAAGACAAGTGACTCATTTCCTCCAAAAATAGACTAGGAGTTACATCTCCATGAGTAAAATAATAAAATAAAAGAGAACATGAATCATTAGAGACAGGTGAGTCATTCTCCTCCAAAATAGATAACGAGTTACATCACCATAAGCAAAATAAATAAATTAAAAGAGAATATGAACCATTAGGGGACAAGTGGTTCATTTTCTTCACTGAATAAATAAATTAGTAAGATAGCTAGGATAATAATAATGTTACCACTAAGCCCAAAATAAATTAATTAAATAATAGAATACAAAAATATCCCATAGTTATGCTTACCTCCAAGTGCCAATCCCACCTCTAACTAATTAGATAAGTTAGCATAGTAATAATTAATGAACATTATAAAAACATACTATATGCATAAAATAAAAATAGAATGAGAAACACAATTTAGACAAGTGTCACATTCCTAAAATAGCCAAGGAGTTACTCATCCATGTAACCACCACCATCCAAGTGGCATAAATAAGACTATAAAAGAATACCATTCATAAAGAATACAAAATCCATACAAAGTATAAATGCCACTGAATAAATCATATTAATTTTAATAACAATAGAACTATATCATCTTACTAACTTAGCATTAAACTAATACTAGGACATAGTACATACTATTACAATGACAATTATTTACTTATCAATTCATAATCATAATGTACCATTAAATAAGTCATACTACAAGAAGCATTTCAATATTAACATTTCAATTAGCAATAAAAGCGGAAAAGCACACGCATCAACCAATCGAGTCAAAGTCAATTATTAGATATGCACCACATACTATTTACCATCAATCTATTGAATAACCAATATTCAATATTAATTGATTCTAAGGAATACAACGAACTAATATTTGAAGTGAGGTTTCTTATTCTTCTATTAACATAAGGGAGGTTAAATTCATCTTACTAAGCACATTTGTAAACCCCAAATGCACATATACATACGATAGTAACTTTGTAGAAGGCCTAACAGCCGCAGTGTTGGAACCTAAGCTACAATACGACTTGTAATGTCCCCTGAGAATATCAATGGGTGCAAGGGACATCATTATATATATAAGGCTAATTAGGGAATTTTAGCACAATGGATTAGTTAAACAAATATTAAAATTCATTTTACAATATTTGTTTCATGACAAAGTCCCTTTAATTACAAATAAATTAAAATAAATTCAATAATTATTCAAACGTCTAATCCAAGGGCTGGGAAGGATAACTAATAATGTCTAGCAACATCACATATCCATTCCAATCCAACTCATACATAAATTCCACCTCTAAAGGCCATTTACTCTTAATCATGATTAACTAGTAATTAGTGTTCCAATTATGATACTTAACGACAATTAACATACAATTGATGATACTTATTATAATTTCATATGTTTATCACTTAACCACTGTTTATCAAGTCAAATGTATAATTAACACCTAATAACATGTAAATCGAGGCTAATTATAAATTTTCAATTAATTAAACATAGTAATTACGAAAATGATTCCACAAGAACTAGTTAACTAGTTGTGCAATAGTAACAACTAGTCTTGCACAAATTAGAGTACATAAACGAAGGATATTTCAAGTTCAATCAGTATAACTAGTTAATAAACACTATTAGGAATTCAATCAAACAAATCGTATTGAGTTCCAAGGCACAGAGAGGTGAAGGTATAGATCTATAAAATATCATTCTACAACACAAGTAAAGCACCAATAACAGAGCATATGGTTGTACATTCATCTTTTACCAAAAATAGATATTCGAATCCAAAAGCTATTTGTCAATTTCACTGGAATGTACCTAGTTTTCAATTGAAATTTTCAAATTCCAAATAAAGAGAAATATATGAATATTGTAGCTCAGGTAAAGCATATCAAGGATCACTTACATTCATAGGGTTGTAGCTTTCCACCCATATACAGTCCATTGAACAATCCACAAGACAATTTAATTCTACTCATCCAAATTTATTAGTAATTCTAGGAATCACTAGAATAATTAAATCCACATCTCATGAAATTATTCAAATGAAATTCAAACTCTAAATAAAATGTTTTATAAGGAATAATATAGGTATATCTTGTTCTAACATTTTGTAAAACACTTTATATGCAAAGTCACAAATCAACTCAAAACAATTCCATTGAAGGAGCTAGAAATCAGAAATTGATCTAGAATTTCGATAGACATTTCCCCAACACTACCTAGAATATTTATCCTTGCATTTTCACACACATTTCAATATTGTTTATCAGACATAAGCATAAAAGTAACACTCATAATTTTTTACAAACACTTCATGTGATAACTCTCCAAACTATGCCAAACAGTCTGATCAAAGAACTAGTTTTCGAATAAAAAGTAGAAGCATCAAAGAGAGGTGTCCTAAACCATTCCAAGGATATTGTACCATCAAAATACACAATATATAATGAACAGGGGAAGAAATATCTGTTTTGTAGTAGAGGTACCAAATAATTATTTTCTCAAACAATTTTTCTACAAGATAAAAAAAAATAGTTTCCAATTCCTTCATAAAATTTACTTGCATAAATAGATTGAATTTTATGAAAAATTTATTTCACAAATAACTCATATGTTTCATCAAATATTTCATGTGCATCCATAAATAAATCAGATAAGATCCAAGTAAATAAAATAAACATGAGATAAATCGCTTATCTTATCAATGCACAACTGGCATCATCCGGACCACATTCCACCCATCATTTGGCACTACCAAGCTAGATCTCACTTTGACAGTACGCCCCCGAGTTGAGGCCACATATCCACTATAGAGGTGCACTGAAGAATAACTCAAGTATAAGCTTGAGAATATAAAAATCTATTCCTCACCACATACTTCCTCTTCCAACCCACTACCAGGTGAAATAGTAATCCTAACCCCCTAGGCCATCAAGATATTTCCATTCTACAACAGGATTTATGTGCAGGTAAAGGACATCACCAAGTAGTAGAAACAAATGAACTACTCTGAAGTTTTTTGGTATTACCGCAAACACCGTACAAGATCATAGTGCTTCAAGTACAAAGTTCATTCACATACAAAGCATTCATGGTTTCCCAAGCTCTCACCATCAAAGGTATGAACAACCATAATAAAGAACCATCCAAAAGAACCATGAAAAACCAACCCAAGCCAGGGATATCAAACATGTATTTAAAGAACAAAGAAGTTAATTCTAACTCAATGGGGTCAAATCAAACCAAGGTAAGCCAACTTGCATCAATCCTAGGGGGTAATTCAACCACAAGAGGTTAAATCTAATCCAACCCAAGCAACTCAAATTTCAAGGAGAATGAGTCCAATCCACTCCACCCAACTCAAATTCATGTGTGGACATATCATCCGTGAAGAGGAATCAAAATGAGTGAGGTGAGGTGTCACACAAGCCAAGGCGTCTTCCCAAAATAGTAAAGGGGGGTTACAAAAGACTTTACACATGAATTACACAAGGATTTACACAAGTATTTACACAAGGAGTTACATAAGTATTTACACAACTTTTGAGGTGTTAGGGCTAAAAATATCCAGTTAGGGAACACTTGTGCAAATGGGAGTCACAAAACCAAGTGTAACCTCCACAAAGGAGTTACAAAACCACCAAATGGGATCAATCAATAAGTGGAACCCACCCAAACACCAAGGAGGCCCACTAAATCATGAATTAGATTCAATAATACCAACATAGGCTAAAATAATCAAAATTTGGGTCAGTTGTACAATGTTAGGGTGATAATCAACTAATAAATCCATAAAACGTAAATATGGACCACGATCAACCAAACAAGTTCTAAAGTGCTAGGAATGTCCCCATCCCCCCTCACATTGTGGATCTAGGCCTCCCATACTCTTTTAGTGGTCCTCAAAGTGTCAATTGTTTTCATTAATTAATTATTTACAAAAACTAATAATGTCTCTAGGTCATTAAAGACCCTTTTTCTGGCACTTTGTTCCACAAGAATAAACAATGTCAAATTACATATTTCTGGGGCTTAATACACAGGGTATTACATCCCCTCCCCCTTCTTCCTTCACATAGCTTGTTCCTCAAGATATCACCATCCCATTTTCTGGATTCCTATGTGAGAACCAATACTAGTAGCAAGGATCGATATTCAATCCCCATTACAGGGTCTTCAAATATCAACAAAGATAAATTCACCTAAAAATCATATTTCAATCAACCATATGATTAACATGAATATGTATAAAACTGTATGATACCTGATATAAGAGTATTATTTAACTACTAAACCATGAACATAAAGATATCATAAATCAGTCACCATGGAAGCTATACAGAATACAATAACATGAATAACACATGAGAGAATGCTTATCTCAAATTTGGGCAACCAACTTCAATGAGACAATGTTCCTCCCACAAGAAGAGCACACTCAATTTAGCAACTCTCGGAAATACCTCTTCTGAGAACCTCAATTCTTCCCACTACTACTTTCATGTCCATCTCCACTGCCTATGGCGTCACCATCCCATTTCCTAGCTTCCTGTGCGAGAATCTGGACTAGTAGAGTGATATGACAAAAGCAAATGGGTGACAATCCACCAAACTGCCTCTATGGAAACATATACTAGACTGCTCTCTGAGGGAATCTAGGAACTCAGTCCCAACAACTAAACCATATTCTTCAACAAAGATACTTGAAATAGAGATGCTTCTTTAACAAGGATGTTTTTAACATTCCCAATAGACACATGGTTAGCAGTAAACATA
The DNA here is from genome assembly GCA_001517045.1 of Pseudotsuga menziesii. NCBI lineage: Eukaryota > Viridiplantae > Streptophyta > Pinopsida > Pinales > Pinaceae > Pseudotsuga > Pseudotsuga menziesii. Next base: position 35,979 of record LPNX010318977.1, on the reverse strand, counting down.
TATACTATTCAACAAGATTCTTAAAATATATTTTTCAAAAAAATAAATTTCTAATTAATTACGTTAAATACTTCATTATATGCAAGGTACTCGAGATATAGATACTTCTTAACCAAAATACTTGAAATGCATCTAACTGAATCTTATTCTAATCAATTTCAATCATATGAAATGCATCTAATATACATGAAATGTGTTTAGATAAGTCAAGCACGTGATATGCATTACCAAGATGCTTTTCAAATGATTTATCACTCAAATCATTTTCCTACAAGGATGCATGAAGTATCACCAAGATATGTTTCCAACAAGATGCATGAACTATCACTACGATATTTTACTAATGTGCATTTCAACAAAGGTATTTGATATACTACAAGGATACCCTAGCAAGATACTTTAAACAAAGATCACAAGGATACATTTTCTTTCAACAAGATGCCTGGATAGTTTCATAATAAAGATACTAGTACATGTATCATGCGTAAACAGTTACACGATTAGTACTTACTTTTGTACAACGATATATGAAATACTACCAAGCTATTACTAGTATACCTTTCAATAGTGACACAAGATCTTTTTCTAATGAAGATCAAAAGGATGAATATTTTCAAATATCACCTAAATAATTTTGCATTTTAATGTAACAAGCAAAGCGAAGTTATATGCAACAGTTCTAATCTATTTAAGAACCAAATAGGGCCATAGCAACATATTACTTTTAATCTCAACACAAAGCATAATTCTTTTTAGAGATCATTCAAAAATCCATTATTCATCAACTAGTATCAATCATACAACGACCCTCATGCATACATCATCCATACAGACATCGATCATCAATTCATAATATCTCAACCTATACCAATCATATATCGATCATGTAATATCAAAGCGAATCCATATGCAACAGTTCTAATCTATTTAAGAACCAAATAGGGCCATATCAACATATTACTTTTAATCTCAACACAAAGCATAATTCTTCTTAGAGATCATTCAAAAATCCATTATTCATCAACTAGTATCAACCATACAACGACCCTCATGCATACATCATCCATACAGACATCGATCATCAATTCATAATATCTCAACCTATATCAGTCATATATCGATCATGTAATATCAACCAAGTACAACCATACATGCATCAACTAACCATACGAGCATTAATCATAGTACATCAATCAAAACAAATCAACCATAATACATCAACCATCATACATCAATTAGAATACACAATCAGAATACATTAACCAGGATTCATCAAGCAAACGACAGTTATCATAATACATCAACCAACATATACCAATTGTAATACATTAATACACAATTAGAATACATCAACCAAGATTCATCACGTAGAATACAATGATCATAATACATCGATAAAAATACATCATCCATAATACATCAAACAAAATGTATCATTCATACACGCAACAACCATAACAACCAAGGAAAACCAATAATACCATACATACAGTGATGACAATGCCATACATGTATCAACCATTAATCATGAAATGTTAAGCAATAACATCCAATAGCAACCAATAATATCAAACAACATACATCAACTATAGAAATCATATCGAATAGTTACTATTTATCATAACATTACATATAATTATTAGCACATGAGGATATATATAATAATACATTACATTACTAAATATTTACACGTAGCACACTACTTATCAATCAAAGTAAATACATAGTCACCTCAAACAACCAAACATCCTACCACCAAAATCTTCTAATATTCTACAATAAAACAATTACTAGCTATACAACACACTATCATACACTCATACCATATACCATACTTACTACTACACTCATACGTTCATTTGTGTTTACATATATATTATAATTCTTCAATCATATATCATATTATTCTTAATCATATACACAACATATTAGTCATATAACCTATATATTCCATAATTAATATACTCATAGAATTATTATGTTATACAATAATACAAATACAATTATAGCAATAATTGCATAACCCAATACTATGATATTAGATACGTATTATAACATATATACTAACATAACACTCTTGATCACATTACACTCCCTAATATTTTCAAACTCTGAAATACTTTCGAGCAATTTCAAATATTCCCAAATACTTCCAAAGACTCCCAAATACTTCCATATACTTTCAAATACCTCCAAACACTCAAACACTTCAAGACACCTCCAAATTTTACACTTACACTATTACATATGTTCAGCTCTATACATATAGTATATTCACAATATTACATACATGTAATACTAATAGCTATTACAGATAATAAAATACATATTATAGTATATACAAACATACAAGCATTCATATATATAATAATGCATCTATCCTTATATATAATTTCAACAACTATACATATCACCCATATCATATTATACATATTTATGTCGATGTCATATATATATATTATCTTACAGTACAATACTACTTACTTATACACAAAATAAAACAAATAATATTAAGAGAATATGAGTCATTAAGGACA